>PVHY01024276.1:0-19811 GCA_004024945.1 Uropsilus gracilis
CCCTACTATCTCCTACTACCATAACATTTAGGGTTAGGATTTTGACATGAATTTTCTGGGGACATATACATTCAGTCTTTAACAGGTCCTTATCAGAGATTTAATGATTTAATGAATTTGTGAAAGACTTGGGTACTAAAAGCTCCTAGGTAAGTTTCATCTGCTGCTAGGGCTGAGAATTGAATGCATAGGAGATAGACAACTAGGGTGCTTTGTTAAATATTTTGGTCCTTTGGGTGTAGGCCCCTCCAGATAAATAGGGGCCATGTACTCCAGTGTCTCCTTGTATATATCTAGGTTACAATTTTGCTGCCTCAATGTGATAATCTACAGAGATGTTCCCTCCCATTAGCCTCATTGTTCCTCTGCGGTAGGGACAGACTTTGTACCATTCTTTTATTCCTAGAACTTGACAGAGAAAATGCCTCACAAATATTTGTTGAATAAGGAAAGGAAGGAAGGAATGACCTTGAGGCATGATTGACCTTGAGCCAGATACACAAATTTTCTGCTTAGCAATCTTTGTATCCTGGTTCATAAAGTAGAGGGAAGAAATGATTGTACTCCCACTCCTTTTCCTCACAAACATCCTGTGGGGTGATATTAGAGGTAGATGCCTTCTTCTGATGACTTTGAAGCTGTTTTTAAAAGCCTTTTGAAAAAAATGCAAATTCTCAGCATCCTCTTGGACAATTGACCCTGGAGTGATAGCTTTGTTCTCCCATTTTGTATCAAAACACAGGTGAATTTTGATGAGAATATAGCAGAGCTAATGCTGGTACAATGAGTCTACTAATGTCATCTAAATGAGATGACTGACTTAAAAATAGTTCAGAACATGGTGAGGGCACAGAGTCTAGGAAGGAAATAGCAGTTCAAAAGTATAGCCTTGAGACGTTGACAATGATCCAGTTGTGAGGGCTAGGGTTCCAGGATCTTTTTTCCAGCCCTGTTTTTTGAGTGGCATTGCTGACTGCTAACATTTTCTTTCATTCAATTTCTCCTTTTAAACTCTGTAAATGCATTTTATATATTTTGGGGCTGGGTGGGAGGGGGGAGAGTCCAGGTATGAGGAGACTAGTATTGCTAAAAGAATGATTAGAACCCTTGTATTTTTAGGAGACCTGTGTTTGGGAACCATTTACAGTAACAAATTAATTGTTGCTATCTTTCTTTTCTATAAATTAATTTACCTGTGTTTATAGGTACCTTCCTGCAACCTTCAGTGTGGTGAAAATAAGCATCCAGTGCTCTAAGCCATTTATTCTCTATTATAGGAAGACTTGTGTTTCTAGAAAGCATTTTGCCTTCTTAGGTGCCATGAATTTATGTTACAAGTTTCTGATATGCAGGCTCATTTGTTTATTTGGGGTTTAGAGCCCAGAGAGGAACCTTTTGCGATGTCTCTATTGGCTCTTCCCTGCTTTCTGGGGCAGTGAAGTCCACCGCTGACATCCCTTGATTGGTGGTAGGAAGGATCTGTCCCTTTACCTCATCTATCTGTCTGTCTGTCTGTCTATCTATCTATCTATCTATCTATCTATCTATCTATCTATCTATCTATCTATCTATCTATCTATCTGTCTGTCTGTCTGTCTGTCTGTCTGTCTGTCTGTCTGTCTGTCTGTCTGTCTGTCTGTCTGTCTGTCTGTCTGTCTGTCTGTCTGTCTATCTGTTTCTCTCTCTCACTTTATCATCTAGCAGTTTTTCTAAAGTTTTTTTCTGAAATGATATTTTATGTTTTTTGATTGCACACATATATATTTTACATCATTGTCTACTCTGACATTCTCCCATCACCTTAATCTTTTGTGTCCTTCCTCCCCTAATTTTAGTCCCCTTCCCTTCTATTGCTCTATGCTTCAATTCTGCTGACATTTTAAATTTCCTTTGTCCTTTTGTTTGTTTGTTTTCTGCATATAGGTGAGATTATCCAGTATTTCTCTTTATATTTCAGGTTTATTTCTGCTAACATGATTCCTTCTAGGTCTACAAAAAATGCACAAATTTTTCTTTTTTGATTGATGAGTTATATTCCATTGTGTACATATACCACAAATTTCTTATTTGTCTGTTTTGGGGCATTTGGATTGTTTCTGTATCCTGGCTGTTGTAAATAGTGCTGCAATAAACACCCGTGTATAGGTGTCTTTTTGAATTAGAATTTTTGTAACCATTGGATAGATTCCCAGAAGTGGGATTGCTGGATCAAATGGCAGTTCCATTTTCAGTAGTTTGAGGGTCCTCCACACAGTTTTCCATAGTGGCTGGGTCAGTTTGCATTCCCAACAGCAGTGTAAGAGTGTTCCTTTCTCTCCACATCTATGCCAGCACTTATTGTTGCCCATTTTTTTTGAAATGGGCCATTTTTATGGGTGTAAGGTGATATCTCATAGTATTTTGATTTGCATTTCCCTGATTATAAGTGTTCATATGCTTATTGCCTCTGCCTCATATTTAATTAGCAGATTTTCTGTTTTCAAAATGCTTTTAAAATTTTTCTCAGGTGGGAAATATAAGGCCCAAGGACTTCAAAGGTCACCCTTTGGGCTGATTTGTCTCTCTGGAGTGAGACTTTCCCCAGGGTGCCTTTCTCCTATTTATTGTGGAAAACACAGGAGTTCAAACTGTCATTAGGGAAATTAGTATCATTTAAAGGTGAATTAAATATTTCCCACTTCTAAGCTGCTCTGGGGAGAGAACAAAGGCAGTGTCAAGTGATGGTGGCTTATACTAAAGTGCTTTTTTCCTTGTGTAATGGTAACTGGGTAATAAGGCAGGCAGTTTTGTCAAGACAGCCAGGCACAACCAGCACAGCTATTTCAAGGACTTTGAGTGAGCCGGGTGGTTAGATGTGTTTTGGTCCCCAAAGCATCAGTCCGGAGAGTCAGTTCTAATATCACTTTGCTTCAACTTCTACCTTTAGAACAGGGCTATTCTGCATGTCAAATCCTGAATTTAAATGAATGTGAAGCTCTGATGGAGAAACCTCTCTCCTCTTTGCAGCCACAGCTGGGCGGCCACCAGAGAGTTTTCAGGCTAGACATGTTTTTCTCCAACATCTGTCAGCTTAGCTAAATCAGAGCTCCAAATGAACAGTGTAATACCCAAGATCATTATCTGGATTTGTGACACTCCCTCCCTTTTCTCCCTGGAGGATTTAAGATTCAAAATGAAAAACAACATTTGTAAGAGATCGGGAGAGGGAGGATTTTCATCTTTATTATTATTAGTACTAATAATACATTTTCATTAACATGGTTTTAATAGTATAAAACAAGAGAAATGAAACATGCCCCCTGCAAGTCAACATGTTCCCTGGTGTCTTTTGCATAAGGTACTGTATCTTTGACTCATTCTATCCAAGCTAAGCCTATTAATTAAGCTTTCATCTACAGGTGCAGTCAACACAGATGTAGTTTTGCACTCTGAGCTAACAGAAAACATGCAAATGGGCTCTGGGTTTAGCACTTACTTTAAAAAGCATTGTAAAAGAGATGCAGTCTGTGCTTCAAGTAGAAGGAAAGAGTTAATCCATGAGTCAAACCAACAAATATTTATTGAGTGCCTACTTGATGCTCATCTAGGTGCCAGTGTTGTAGGGCTGCATGATGAGGAGAGCTTATTCCTTTAATGAGGAAACATGACTAACATTACAAGCAGCTTGACATTGTGGACAGAGCAGAGCATCTGAAATTGGGCAGAGCTGCCTTAGAAATCTAGTTTCTCAGTTGAAAAATGCTACGATACGACCTTGAAAATTTTAATTTGTATTGTTGATACCTAGTTTCTTTATATTAAAAAAGGATATTAATAACTTTAAGATTGTTGCAAGCATTAGCAGTAATATTTGTAGAACACCTGCCACATCAGAGACACTCTGAAAATATTATTATAAGATGGAATATCTTATATGTCTAATAATTTCATTCTTAATAAAAATTATGCAAATGTTCAGGAGCAGGAGAGAATAGTGCCACTCAGGATAGCTGGGTAAATACTGAGTAGAGCTAAGGTAGCACTTAGAAATGACAAGTTGGATTGCTGAAATGGATCTCAGAGGTTAACTGGTCTAACAGACTCTTTTCTCCCGATGCACAAACAGATGAGTTAACTTTCCTGGGCTAGTCAATACATTGGGGTCCAGATTAGATGATACCTAAAAACATACTTTCCATACTCTGTGATGCTGATATACTAGATACGGTGATGCTGCTAGATATTCCCAAGTGTAATGATGGTGTCAGTATATCTTGTGAACTTTGGGGAAAAAAAACCCAGAGTTTCAACAGATTCTGATTTGGAAGAGTGTGGAGCAAGTTGTGAGAACATATTTTTTTCTATAGATTAGCTTACTGCTATAGCATAAAGAACACTCAACTAGAGTTTTAGTCCTAGTTCTATCTTACTATGAGATTGGAAAAGCCAACTTTTCTATTCATGGTTATATTATATATCTCTTGAAGAGGTTACCATGTGTAGGGGAAATGATTTGATCAGGCATTTCCCGTCATTAGTTTGTATATCCAGCACCTGTGGTGTTGTGCCCATAATTGTGTGGGTCAGTGGGTGTGCACAAGTGTAAGTTTGCACACCTGGGCCTAGAAGAGAGGATAAAGGGGTTCATTGATCATGTTAAAAGGGAACATGAAAGATAGAGTGCAGAGAACATGAGAGCAAGAGTGAGAGCAAGAGGGGCCAGGAGGGAGAGGAGAGAGAGCACTTGTCCAGAGAGTGTGAAGACCTGTCCTGCTGGGCCTTGTCCTGATTGTGTAACTGCTAGAACCAATAAAGAATCTATGCAGGTTGGTGAGCCTGGTGCCTGCACTCCATTTGACACCATGGACAGGCTGGTTGCTCTTAAAATTGGCAATGAGGATGGGTTGGTTCAACACAGACACCTTGGTTGAGATTTTGGAGTCCCCTATATCTCATAGTCACTCAATTCCACCACTTTAGCTCCAGTTAGGATGGCTGTTTGGGTGAATCTGGCTTGGATTATAGGAGAGGGTTAACTGGAATGGTAGAAGAAAGGTGGGATTTCAAGATAAGCCTGGCTGGGGAGGAGATTTCCTGAAGAGAGGAGAGGGACCCTTGGTTACATGGTTGGTGGATGACTTCAAGATGGAGAGCCATGTGGGGGTGGCTTAGTTATAGACATCATTTTCTAGAGAGACACACTTCCAAACTGGCTTTTGTGCAACAGGAGACCTTTTAGGTGACTCAAAAGAGATATAAGTTTGGGAGATGCTGTGTGCTGTATTGCAGTCTGGGAGACTTATAATGCATATTGAGACATGTGAAGGGTCTGATTAACTTTACATAGTGTGGAATACTTTAAATTTATTTGCTCATAGAGTACTTGCAAAAACCCCCAATTAGCTAATATTCTATGGAACACATTTTGAGAAGTACTAATATAGAAAATAGGGAGTCATTGTAAGTTCTGAACGACTTGGGGAAGTGATCATTAGAAAGACTTAAGAGTACGAAATAAACAGAATTTCTCAGCTTAAAGAAGAGAAACCTTATGCAATACAGTTTTTGTTATAAGAACTGGTATAATGAGGGATATGAGTGATTGTTCTTCATATTTGATGAGCATTAAGCTAGAAGGAATGGGTTTAAAAGTTAGGTCTAGAGATTTAAGAGGAAGAAAATGGAAATATTTCTAATAAGGTATATAAGCTAGAATAGTTTATCTAGGGAAATAATGTTTCAGAGTCTCATCCATTTCATATAATAAAATCAGGGGGTAGCCTAGATAACAACTCAAGTTCTCTGCATTTTCTTCTCTGACTTGGATATTCAGGGACTCATGCACATACGTGCCAGCCACAGAGCACCCCAGTGTCTAAACAAAGAGCCAGCAGCTTATACAACCGTAGATCTGGAAAAAGTCCAATATCTGGTTTAATTTCCCACAAAAGCAAGAATATTTTTGCAGCACTCCTACACTGTGACCTTTGAGAATATGCTGGGAACAACTTCAGTGCCTGGGAAACCATTACTTTTCTAGGCATCTTATTTCATTTGTGAATGGCAGTGATGCTAAGGAAATTCTGCCTTAAACCAGAACCAAAATACATTTCATCGCATCTCACACATTGTAGTCCTAGTCATTTGTGTTGGGGTGCCACAAAAAATTGTCTCTTTTTCACATAGGCCGACCATTCAGATGTTCAAAGACAAATATTATAGCTGTCCTTGGAAAAGGATTACCTTTTTCAAGATGGAAGTCCAGTCCTTCAGCCATTTCCCTTAACATACAGTTTCTAGAACCTTCACCCGGAAGGTTCAGTCAGAGAATATGGATCAATCAACAACTGGGTTGTGACCTCTTTGAATCTTGGCAGATCTTGGTCATATAGGGAGAGGTCATGTGTGTTGGGCGAATTGCTGGCACTGGAGTGTTAGACCAGTCCAACATGCCTGGAGGCCTGGGCTATAGATTGATTTTTTTTGTTAATTTTCTTGTGGGATCCAGAGTCCATAGGTAGAAGTAGAAACATACCAAATGTAAAAATATGTTAATAAGTGCCAGTTTGTCAGGTTAATGGACTCTTAAGGAAAAGCTCTGTGGAAGGGTGCTAGGAAGGATGTTAGGGTTGGACCTATAGTGTCTCTGAGTTGAGTGCAGTGGCCTAAGCTGCTTTGTCAACCAGATGAATAGGTTGAAATATGTTGATGCAGATTTCCCAACAACCTTCTATGCTGTATCTTCCCAGAAGTTACACTGTCACTATTAGAAGTAAGAGACAAGGTTTCAAAGGGCACTGGATTTGGGAGTATATGTGAGACATCCCTGAGGAAGTGGATGGTGATGACTCAGTGATTTAAGCCAGTTCTGCTTGTGACTCATCACCCCACCCCTCAGATCTCCTCAGCCTGAAATATGAGTCAAATTGTATTCATTTTTTCAGTTTTTCCCGACTGCCAATAAGGTATCTCATTAATGCATTAATCCATTTCTGTTGTTTAGCAATCTTATCGTGCAGTTGATGAAAATACTTTTTTTCACAAACACCACTATCAAGTTGTTTCTCATCTTGTCAGATATTTTTTCCAATCTCAATGCAGGATTTTATATTTATCCTTGCTACATTTAATTTTACTTATGTGAGTTGACTGATGTTTTTAGAATTTTTCTGAAGGTATTATTCCTCTTATCATGGAGTCATCTTCACTTTTGATAAACGGTCTTCCATTTCTTCCTCAATGCCTTGGAAGATGCTCATCAGATAGGGACAATGTGGGGTTTTGCAGCTTGCTGCTAAAGACTTCTCCTGCGCAAAACACCAGTCCTGTAGTCAATGCTTTGAATTAAAATGTGAAGCCAGCTCTTTGTTCACAGAGTAGGACTCGGGTGATTCCTCCATCTTGTTTTTAGGGATATTAAGAAGGATTATTGAAATGAGTTGCTAAAATTAAGATACATTATGTATAGTCTGACTCTTTCCCTTCTGTTTGTTAATCTTGGGAATTTGGGTTTGATGGGAAACCAAAAGTATATCCTACTAGACTGAGATGTTAGTGATCTTATGCTCCCAATAACAAGCATGTCCAGCAGTTCTTTGTGAAACAAGCTACAACCGCTTTTCACAGCATGGAGTTCAAATGCTTTAAGGGATTTACCAGGCCTTAGTGAGCTGGCTTTCCTATTTAAGCATAGTTTTCCTTTGTATTCCCCTCATGCTCAAGTCTCTTAATAGGTAACATTCTCTAAGCATCTCACTGTAACACCATGTTCTACTCCATTCATTTTGTGCAACCAGTTCTTGCTTATCCTCCCAGGTGTTCCTTCCTGTTATTACGGTGGCACCTGTCACCTAGATGTTTTTACCCATGGACTTCTACTTGACTGTTAAGTCTATGAGAGCAGGAGCTCTATCTGGTACACAGCAGACTCTCAACGAATCAACTAAAAATTATAGGCTAAGTACTCATAGGGCATCAAGATGTACCAGAGTATTATGAGATACTGAAATATGTACTAAATATATAAATATACTGAAAATACACAGAAATGTACTAAAATAGCTCATGGTCTTGGGTTAAAATTTAAAGTATGACCTTAAGCAAATCATTATCTTTTTTGGGCTTCACTTTCTTTATATGTGAAATAAAGATCTCTAAAGCTATAGGCTAATGTACAGAACATTCCACTGGAGATAGGTGACCCTGACCTGGATCTGAGAAACATAGGAAAGGCATTTAACATATTCACTTTTGTGAGTCTCAATTTTGTCATTAGATAAAGAGATATCTGCACAGCAAAGGAAATGACCAACAAAAGGAAAAAAGAAACGTATTGAATGGGAGAAAATATTTGCAAATCATATATCTGGAAAGGAATTAACAACCAGGAAACATACAAAACTCATATAACTCAGTAACAAAAACAAACAATAAAACAGAGGGTTGGAATAGACTTATTTTCCAAAGATATACAGATGGCCAACAGTTACATGGAAAGCTGTTCAACATCACTAATCAGGAAATGCAAAGCAAAACCACAACAAGATACCACTTCACACCTGTTTAAATGACTGTTATCAAAAAGACAAGAAATAACAAGTTTTGGTAAAAAAGTAGAGAGAGGGAATTTAAAATGGTACAGCCACTATGGAAAACAGTATGGAGTTTTCTCAAATAGTTGAAAACACAGCTACCATATGATCCATCAGTTCCACATGGGTGTTAATCTGAAGTGAAAACACCAACTAGGAAATATAAATGCTCATTGCAGTGTTATTTGCTCAATAATCAAGATATGAAAACAACTCAGTGTCTATTGATGGGTGACTGGGTAAAGAAAATTCATATAAACATGTAGTGGAACATTATTCAGTCACTAAAGAAGTGAAATTCTTACCATTTGTGACAACATGGCTGGAACTTTAGGACATTATACTATGTGAAATAGGTCAGACAAAAAAAGACAAAGGTCATATAACCTCACTTATATGTGGAATATTAAAAATTAGACAACAACCTATTCTGCCCCCAACTCATAGACAGAGAACATGATGTTGGTAATCAGAGGCAACAGGACCAGCGTTGGGTGAAATAGGTGAGACAAGTTAAAATGAGCTAAATTATCCTGGTGATTTTAGCTACTACTACTATATTGCATTTTTGAAAATTAAGAGATCTTAGACATTTTCATCCTAGGAAAATCTGATTTTGTATGGTAATAGATGATAACTAGACTACTTGGTGATCACTTTGTAATATAGCCAAAAATTGAATATTTGGATATTGATATTGAATCATTATGCTGTATATCCCTGAAACTAATCTTATTATGTCTAATTTGTTTTTCTAAAAATCAAGACTGAAGGTCCATGCCTCAGTTTTCCTTATTTACAAATTCCTCATTAGGTGGCAGTATCCTGATGAAGACTACATGAATTAACTCCAGTAACTAGGAGAGAACATATGAATAAACTGAACACAACACGCCTGGTTCAGCCATGCTGCTGGGCCCTGAGCCCCTGGCTGCCCAGCCTGCTGTACTCTTTTTGGCATTCAGGGAGCTCAAGGTAGGGAGGGCCCCGCCTCATGCCAGGGTGGTGGAGAGCGACTGGGGGTGCCCCGAGCCACGGTACCATGAGGTGGCCGGGGAAGCCAGGGGTAACCTTGCTCACACATCAAATTCAGCCATGTTGCTGACCCTGAGCATCCCCCCCTCCCCTTTGTATGGGCTGGGGCGGGGGGTTGCGGGGGTTGGTAGAGGGTTGTGGGTGGTAGGGGTCATTCCCTCTGGTCTTCTCCAAATCCAGTCAACCCTCACCAGAAGCAACTAAATCGGTGATTCAAAGGCAGTTGCACATGAATACAGAGGTGAAAAACAAAGAAGTATTCCGGAACAACAGACAAGTCAGGTCCATGGGACACAGGACTTTAGACTGATCATAGAGACAAACTACCTCAGAAATACAACCACTGAGATCTACAACGATGGGAATGGAATTTCCCATTCAGAGATGCCTTCAGCATGATCAAAGGACCCTCCCACTTTAGGGAGTGAGGAAAGCCACAGAGACGGGCAGTGGCCCCATGACAAACCACACCAAGCATCCGCCAGGGCCTATCTCGATCAAAAGAATGGGTGCACAAACTTTGGCCAGGAGAATTGCTCCCAACGCCAGCAACGAGAACTACAAAACAAAGAAGGAGCAAAATATGACAGAAGATGGGCTGGAGCAGCCAATCAGAAAGAAGGAGGAGTCACTTAAAGAACACAATCATGTGTGAACTGGTGGCCAGCAGCAAAAAGACACTTGGAAAACTAAGCACAGGCCACTGTATCCCAGGAAACCACGTCCACACCAGACAAAAGGACATTGCTACAGGAAAGAAGAGGAAGAACCCAAGGGACTAAAAATTAAACAATAAAAGGCAGTGAAAGAAGAGATGGAGAGAACAGGGGGGTGGGATGGGGGCGGGGGAAGGAACATCCAAAAGGCAAATGTAAACAAAACTTAGTCAATAAAAATGTATATTATTAAAAAAATATACTGAATGTAACCTCTGCGCTAAGTACCTTCATACTGTCTTAGTTCTTTATCCTTCCAATAGCCTGTATGGTAGATTTTATATATCTTCACTTTATAGAAGTAGGGCATGATTCAAGGTCACACTGGTTATAAAGGGCAGCACTGGCTCCTCAATGTGACTCCAAAGTCCAGGCCTATTCCATTTCATCCTGTGACTCCTTTGTTCAGTGCCCAGCATGGGCCTGGCCATGTAAGGTTCTCCAGCTTTCCAGATCTAAGTCTGGCTGTAGGACTTGCTCCAGCCCTGGGAAGGAGCTGGTACTAACATGAGGCTCTCTGGCCTGCAGATGGAGTGGGTCCGGCCAGAACCTGCTGGCACTGTTGTCCAGGCTGGCATCAAGCCCTGCTTCCTCTCTGGAAGGGGGAGGGGAGCAGGCACAGAGGCATCCGGGCAGCGTGCATGGTTTATAAAAAGCCATCAGGAGCACTGTCCTGGGACTGCAGTCATTTATCCACACTTTTTCCTTGTAAAATGTTACTGACTGTTTTACACCAAGGGCAGTTTATCCTGAATGGGTTGTACAGGCATTCAATTCACCTCTACTTTTTGCCAACTCTGCTCTTTCCTCCCTTTTGCTTCTGAAGTTATATATGGTTCTGAGGAAGGAAGCCATTTTCTATGTGAGAGAAAAAAAAGAGCTGACGGCTTTAAAGAGAAACCTTCCATCATAGGAAAGAACATTTAGTTGGAGAGATAATGCCTTTAGTTTTAAAAATGGAATCCTGCTTCGGTGGTATTATATTCTTCTGGAATTGACCCCCATTTCCGGTTAGATGCTAAGAACTTTACAGAGATGATCCGTATCAGTGTACCTTGTGAGGGTAAATGGAGGATAGATATGATCAACTCCATTTTTCAAACGGGGAAATTGAGGTTCAAAGAGGTTAACTCACTCGTTTAAGACCACAGTGAGAGGCAAGCAGTTTGCCCTAGCAACCTGGCTAATAATGGAGAAACAGAGAAGAGAGAAGGCACCACTGAGCTGGATGCTTGTTGTCTTCCACTCCCAGGCCCCAGCCATCTCCTCCCCTTCTCCCCCAGTTTGCAAAACTCTTATTGTTGTACTTGATTTGCAGGTGAGGAGACTGTCTGTGACATCTGAGGTCTGACGAAGGTCACATACTTCGTTGTCCGGAAGCCGGTGTCAAGTGTAAGCTTTCAGATTCCAGGTCTGCCTGCTTCTCTCGACCCTCTGCTGCCTTCATTAGTACCCTCTACTCGCCTGCCCCAGCTTTCACAGAGAATCTAAATATAATGGATTGCCACTGCAGAATGTTTTAATTTATAGAAAAGAATAATGGGGTTCAGGTGAATGCCCTCTTCTGTATATTCTCTTTGGAATGAGGCTTAGCTTTATTGTTCTTTCACTTTCCGTTAGTTCTAGCTAAAGTGATTCCATAATGACATATAAACCCAAACATGAGTAATTGATGGCAGCCTCAGGAGCTTGAGCAGGATAAAACCAGACTGACTAGAATCTCCAGGGTGAAGAATTAACATTTATTGGTTTAGTGAAATGAATTTATGTCCCAATAAAGCCGGTTACGGACTAGACAGTGATTTAATGAGGTGCCTTCTGTAAAAAGAGCAAATATGAACTGGGTCTGGGTTGGATTGTAACTGATATACCACCTACTAAACCAGTTTTTCAGATTTGTTCAGAAAAAAAATCTATGAAATTGCCTTAATCCATGAAATTTGAGTTTAACCCATCATGTTTATAGAGTTGAAAGTTGAAGGGAAATCAAATCAGCATTTCTAAAACTAAGAACAGTACATTTGGTCATGACTCTCATAAGATCTGGGCTCTGAGCTCTCTGGAAGCTTGAAGAAGGAAGAGGAGCACACACACTACCATAAAAAAAAAAAAAAAGGGAAATGCTGAATCTGGATACACATGGCAGCCTTTAAGTCTAGAGCTTTCTTGCTCAGGGTCTATATGGAGGACAGTGGGAAAGAGGAGCAGAAAAAACAAACTCTGGTGCCTTCTCCGGGATGGGGTGCTGGGCAGCAAAGCACATACTTGGCTGCTTTTGTTTGGCCATTGGCTCATCCATATGTGCCATTATAAAGCCAAGTCTCTCTCTGCCCCCAGTCCCCTTGTCCTCCCTTACTGAGAGAACTGAGTAACTGGTTTTCTTTGATAATAACATTCCTAGGCCCCATACACTTTTTCTTGTGTATCCTGCATCAAACAGCAGTCTATCCCATAGGCTCTACATTCAAAATATCTACAGACTCTGGCTACGCCTCACCATCTCCATGGTTAGCACTTTAGTTCAGTCACCATGCTCTCTGCCTGTGTAACTCCAAAGGCATCCTAAATGGGCTCCTCTTTTCTATTCCTAATTGCCTGGCTCCTCTACTCCCAAGTTCCTTTATAATCTGGTTTTCATACAACAGCTAGAAGGGGAATGCTTACAATAAATGTAAGATCCTGCCTCCTCTCTGCTCCAAACTGCCAGTGGCTTCCATCTCACATAAAGTGAAGCAAGAGGCACGATTTTATGTATTTATTTGTTTGTCTTTTTGTTGCTAAGGTGTCAGTATTTATTGACAGTGTTAGAGTTGGGGAGACGCTCTGAGAGTAGGGGTTGGGAGTTAGAGCAGAGAAAAATATGGAATGTGTCGTGAATTTGCATGTCATCCTTGCACAGGGCCATGCTAATCTTCTCTGTATCATTACAATCTTAGTGTATGTGCTGTTGAAGCAAGCACAGTAAGAGGCATATTATGGGGTTTTTACTGAGTGCTCTGTGAGAGGCAGAGACATAGCAGTGCACCCCTTCTGGCCTTGGCTCACTCACTGGCTGTAGAAAATGGTGAAAGGAGTCACTGATTATGATGTTTTGGGAGTTATACCCAATGCCACCCAGGAAGAATTGAAAAAGGCTTACAGAAAACTGTCCTTGAAGCACTATCCTGATAAGAATCCAAATGCAGGAGAGAAGTTGAAACAGATTTCATAAGCTTATGAAGTAATCCCTGATGTCGAGAAAAGGGATTTATATGATGAAAGAGGAGAACAAGCCATTAAAAAAGGTGAATCAGGTGGTGGTTTTGGCTTCCCATGGATATCTTTGATATGTCCTTTTGAGGAAGAGGAAGGGTAGAGAGAGAATGGAGAGGTCAAAGTGTTGTGCATCAACTTTCAGTGAGATCTTAGAAGACATAATGGTGCAGCAAGAAAGCAAGCAAGAAAGAATTCTGCAGAGGAATGGAATTTGTGACAAATGTGAAAGCTGAGGTGGTGAAAATGGAGCAGTAGAGTGCTGTGCCAATTGCCCAGGTACTGAGTGTAGACAAGAATTCATCCGACAGGACTGGAATCTCCATGTGCATGGAATGCCAAGGCCAATGGGAATGGCCATGGGGTATGGCATGACAGATATAAAAACTGCTAAGGAAATTAGATAGTTTAAGAGAAGAAGATTCTAGATGTTCATATTGACAAAGACATGAAAGATGGTCAGAAGAAAACATTCCATGTTGAAGGAGGCCAAGAGTAAGAACTGGAACCAGTAGATGTTATGAATATGTTAGAAGGATATGCTGTTTTTACTAGTTGAGAAGACTTTTTGTATGTGTGGATCTACAATTGGTTGAAGCATTGTGTGACTTCCAAAAGCCACTATCTACTTTGCCACCTGAACCATAGTAACCACCTCTCATCCAGATCACCTCTTCAAGCATGGAGATATCAGGAGCTGAATGAAGGGAAGACATGCCAGTTTGTCATAGATCATATGAAAAGGGTTGTCTAATCATTGCATGTAAGGGTAGACTTTTCAGAGCATGACTTTCTTTCTCTTAAAACTCTTTCTCATAAAACAAAGATAAACTCTTTGTTGGAATAACTCCTACCTGAGAGGGAGGAATTAGAAGAGACTGATGAAATGGACCAGAACTGGTGGGTTTTCTTCCAAACCAAGGTCATTATAATTGGGGACAGTGAACACCCTCCTTGGAGTGGTATTCAGTGTCAGGTCTCTCCCTAGGACTAGTGGCTAACACTCACTGATGGCTTTTAATATGCAGTGTGAATGATGGAAGGATAGTAATCGATGTGTTCACTACTTGCAATTGTTTTTATTTGAATATTCAGCTACAGTCATGTTTTAAAGTTAAATGACATATTTGTACAAAATATAGTGGTTATAAAATGGCTTGCAAAGCCCTGCACAACCAGGCTGCCCCTGCCCAGTCTCACTTGCTGACAGCATCCACACCCTGACTTAATTGCTGCAATCCTGCTGGAATCCTTGCTGCTTCTGTAAGGCAGTAGCTTGCTTCTGTGTAAGTGCTTCAGCTTGGGCGACTCCTTTCCCAGATATTCCTTTCATTCATTCATTCATTCATTCATTCATTCATTCATTCATTCATTCATTCATTCATTTATTTATTTATTTTTTTTTTGAGACTAGATCTTGCTATTTTTGCCTGTGGAACCTCAGGCTCATGTTGCCTGGGGTACCACAGACTCAAGCAATCCCCAGCCTCAGTTTCCCAGGTAGCTGGGATTACAGGTGTGTGCCACCACGCTCAGCTAATTTTTTGGATGTAGGTCTCGCTATGTTGCCCCAGGTGGGACTCAAACCGCGATCCGTGGTCCCCAACACGGCTTCCTAGGCTGCGACTTACAGGCATGTGCCACTGTGACCGGCCTATCTCCCAGATTTTCTATGGCTTATTCCTATACCAACTTCATGTTTTGACTCACTCTCATCTTCTCAACTGAAGTCCATCCCAACCCCAAACCCGGCGAGTACTCCTAATCCTTTCATATCCAGCCCTACTTTTTTAAGAGCACTTATTTTATTTTCAAGAGCATGTGCCATTGGGTTCATTTACTATTATTTATCTTTGACTCCATTTGGATGTAAGTTCTATAGGGGCTGGAATCTGCCTCTTTTGTTCACTGCTGCAGTCTGAAAGTCCTGGGCTATACCTGACATGTTGGAAGTGCTCAGTAAATATTTGCTGAATGAATGAATGTTAAGTCTGCTGAAACCATTCTAAAATAGATTTACTGCAGAGGTGAGAAGGAGGGCTGATTCAGTTATTCAAAGCCTCTTAGTTTTGCAGTTTGATTTTTTGTTATATTTTGTTTTTAACTCTGGAAAGTAAGATATGGTGAATTGGATTTCCTGTGTCTATGAAGTTTTAAGATCTTGTATAAAAGAATTTCAATTAAAAAAGAATTTCAATGAGATGAAGGGAGTTTTTATTTGAATAATTACTGTTAAATTCTATTTTATTGGGTCACATTAGAAATTCAAAATTCTAAATTCGAAACCAAGTGGAATAGCATTAGCAAAAATGTACCCTCTTATAATGTCATCACTGACATTGACAAAATATTTGAGTGCCCACTGGGTGCAAAGCACTGAGAAAAAAATCCATTAAATGTGTGGCACATACATCTGTGCTCCTGTGAGGCCAGATGTTCTAGTTGTGGGAGTTTTATGTTTCTAAACAGGAATGCCAGATTTTGCGCATTTAAATTAACTTTGTGAAGAGTGACTTGTGAGTGTAAAACATGGTCAACAGTGAAGAAAGCAGAAAGCAGACTGGTTCAAGTGGAAATATTTTACAGCACTTTGGAAGATTTTTTTATTATACATTGTCAGGCAGAATGTAGACCACGGGTGTCATCCTAATTCACATTTGTGTAGCACTGTGCAGCTTACCAACTGCTTGCTTTTAATAGATCATTTCAAGTGTATAGTCACTGAAAAGATTTAAAGGACAGTAAAAGGACTTGCTTGTCCTGCATCTTTTCCTCATTTTTTTTTATTAAGAATGTTTGAAAATTATTGCTTGGAATCATGACTTTGGATGTTCATTTTAACACTGTGAAGGAAGAGAATCTTATGAGAAGTAGGTGGAAAGCATGGCTTCTGTCCAGAACAATGTATCTACCTTGTTTGGTCACGGTATGTACATTGAATGGTCACATTTACATGCATGTACAGTTTTGTGTATAATTTGAGAGCATTTAAAAATTCCTGAAATTCCAATCAAGAATCTCCAGGTGAGGGTTTTGTGTTTCCAGAGACCCAGATTGAATTGTTCCTGGCTGAGCAGTCACGTTAAGCTACAGATGAGCAGGCTGGTAGGAGATGCTGACCTGTCACATCTAGAACATGGGGCACAAGAAGGGCAGACACTCATGGGGATTCTGGTGCATCCCCCGAGGGAGCAGCAAGGAGAAAACTGGAGTAGAGAGATACGAACAGTGAGTGGAGCAGGTGTCTCCAGAGACCAGCTTTCTCAATGCAGTCTTGCTTCTGGGGCACCTTTCCTCACCATTTTCCAGCTGCTGAGCTTTCCTCAGAAACAAGGCTAAACCGGGCTCCCTCTGCCTTCTCCTGCCTAGGGATAGCCTACTGCAGAGAAGCCCCAAAAGAAGGAAAAACTCCTCAGTGAAAATGAAAGCCATAGCAGGGCCTGGACTGGGTTCTGACCAAGGCAGTGACATCATGGGAGTGGGGCTGTGTAATTGGCTATCAGTGTATGTATTTCAAAACATGGTCTCCAGGTATCCCAACTTCCCGGGGAGATGGAAAAGAATCTTAGAGTATGAAAGCTTGTTACCTCTCAAAGAAAGCATGCCAGTACTTCCCAAGGATAGAAGGAGCATGTAGTCACAAGGGCTCCCCACAGGGGGGTCATTGATAGCTCTTGTGACAGCCAAAGGGATCTCTAGGTTTCTGTTTTGTGTCCCCTTCTCTTCTCTAGCTACCAGGGTAGGTGAGGGTGGTCTGATGATTGGTGTTTGGCTTGTAGAAATAGCTACCTTGTAGTTTGGGCCTAGATGTACGCTGTGGAGAAAAATGCTGATTCTCTATGTTTTCTTTACTGCTGGAAGAGGATAATAAAAGCTTTTTTCCTCTCCTCTTGGGGACTTGGTGAAGATTAATTAGATGCTGCCTGTGAAGTGTTTTAAGCTCTGGCAGAGGAAGGTGCTAAGCATTATTTCTAAAGTTAGTTTCTTTAACCCATTCTGTGAATGAGGTATCTCCACTCATCAGTTGGAGTTGGGGTGAATTCTGCCCATTCCCCAAAGGAAAAATGCCTAAAGAGTGGTAGTGGGGGTTTGGATGATGGAAACATCCATCTATTCAATCAACCCATTTCCTTGGGAGGTCTTTTGATGAACTATGGGTCTTGGTTGAACACACTGAAGGAGAGACTAGATGCAACCAGGACCAGTGCAAGCAGGGAACCCTCTCTGACACTTCTTGTCTCCAGGGTTGATGAGAAAAGCAGAGTGCGTGATGACAGAGACTGGGGAAATCAGATGCCTCAAGATGGGAATTTCTGCCTGGCATCCTGCAAGGCAGACTTGAACACCTTGGCTAGGGAAAGTCAGCTCTCCTTCTTGACCATGTCAAGCCCATTGTCCATGTAGACCTGTAGGTGGACAGTTATATCCCCAAACCTCCCTGTATGTGGTGAGCCCTGGTACAAGAAAGGTCTTCTCATGGATTTTCTCAAATTATCTTCCTCACTTCCAGAATGTAGCATAATCAGATATCTCTCCTGAACAGAAGGGATATCCTTCTTTAATTTATTTAATGATATTTATTGGCCATCTATGATTGGTTATAGTTCTAAGTACTAGGGTTACAGCCGAGATTCAGTTAGCCCACATCCCTGTTCCCAAGGAGTATCCATTCTAGTGGAAGACATAGCCACTGACAAACAGCTTGCCCTATTGCCTTTACAGTTGTAATTTCTATAAGGGTGGGCTTTTAAGATATTATTGTATGTTTTGTTTGTTGCTATAACCCCAGACCAGAGTTGGCTCTGATAACTGTATAGTAGGTATTCAATAAGTAGCTGTGGAATAAATGAATGGAAAAGGTACTCCAGAGTGTGGCAAATACAGAAAGGAAGAAGTTGGAGAGGTAAGCAAAAGCTGGATGATGTATTACAAGGTTCCGAGGGCAGGGAAGCCAGTTAGTAGACTGTTTTGATGGTCCAGAGCTGTGAAGACAAGGGCTTCCTGAGGCAGTGGGCAGACAGCAGTCAGGCTCCAGATGTGTTTTGGAGACAGAAAAGTGGCATTTGTTGATGGATTAAATGTGAGGGTCAGGTGAAGAGAAGGATCAAAGATGAGTCTTAGGGTTTGGGAACTACGGGGTTGATATTGGGGTTCCTGAATCAGTGGTCCTAGAACAGACAGGTTAGGGCTGATTAGGGTTAGCTCTTAAAGTGAGTTCTTCTGTGCACTGAGCCCCTGAACCACTTTGACCAGACTTGTGAAGAAGTGACAGTGAATGTGAGGAAGTGACAGTGCCTGGGCTTGCTTTGCCCATGACAGGTCCAGGTAAGATCTGCGCTAATTGTATGATTTCTTTTAATTTTATTGAGGTTTAGTGGACAAATGAACTAGTAAGAAATTGACAGTGTGTAGCGTGATGGTTTAAACACACATTGTGGAAGGACTTTATTTTATTTAATGTGCAGTCTGCCACTTTATTTAGATGAGGACATTTAAGTTGTACTTTCACAGCAATTTTCAACTGTATACTACAGTGTAATCAACTATAGCCATTATGTTTTAGCTTAGAGTCTCAGACCTTATTTATTTAATAATTACAAATTTGTATCTTTTTTTATTATTATAAAGTTTATTCCAGTTGACAATTTAGGCCATAGACATGTACATGAAAATTCCATAAAAGGGATGAGTATGTGGGGGGTTAGGAGGAGTGGAGATGGGAGGGAGTGGTCAGGGTGGGAAGGTGGTGGGTGGTCCCCAGGGAATACAAAGATGTGAAACACGTATATAAAAAAATAAATAAATTAAGAAAGAAAAGGAATCAGTACAATTTCTACGCAGGGGAGAAGCAACTCTCCTGCCTGCCTGGCACTATGCAGATGGCTCTCTTTTTCTTTCTCCATTCCCTAATAACCCTGTCCTTTTTTTAAAATTTAATTTAATTTAAAAAAATTTGCATATATATTTATATTTACGTTACATTATTCCATTATTGTGTACCCCGGGGCTTTCCCATTTCACTAACATTTGTTAACCATCCTGATCTTTTGTGCTCTTCACCTCCCCTGCCTTCTTCCCCCTCCTCTCTCGCTCCATGGTTCAGTCCCATTGGTTGTTTTCATTTTTTCTTATTCGTTTGTTTGTTTTTCCCTATATCCATCATATAAGTGAGATCATCCTGTACTTCTCTTTTTCTTTTTGACTTATTTCTGCTAATATGAGTCATTCTAGTTCCATC
>PVHY01024277.1:0-19823 GCA_004024945.1 Uropsilus gracilis
TGTTACAGTTACCTGGATACCTGCACAAATTCTTGGGGTATAAAGAAGGTCCCACAGGGTTTTTTTTCTCCCAGTGAAATCATGCTGCCCCCTCCCATCAACTTTGCCAGTTAGTTTCCTCCTATTCAGAGAGTAGCAGGCCTGCATGTGGGTGGGTTGTGAGGGCCATTTCAGTTCTCACAGACCTCCAAGAGGATACATCATTACATTGTACCAGACTCCTTTTCATTCATAGAAATTTCCCTCCTCAAGGGTTAGTTATTACTTTCTTGATCCCAGTCTGAGTCCCTTACCCATATATATATTACTTCCTGCCTGAACTAACTACAGATAAAAACTCCTTCCCTTGGGATGCCTGGTCCTTGGACAAATGGGGACCTGTTAGTACCTAAGAACATTCTGGTGTCTTTGAAAAGATGTATTCTGCCTAAAACATCAGCAAGGTCGGTGAAGAGGGCTATTACCTGTTCATGACACATTCAGTAGGACTGTATGAGGAAAGAATGTTTCATTAAAATAAGACTACTTTCTCCCAAAAAAATTTAGATGGGCTCAAATTCTTTTAGTCTTTAATATACCTGATGAAGTAAATTGACCATGTACCCCCACATGGCATTATATATACAAGCCCCCAAACAAGCAATATATTGTATGAATGGGGAGAATGGGTATATTTTTTTCTAAGAGAGTGGTATAAATTAATTTATGGCACAGATGACTACACATGGGTCAAAAGAATTAAATCATTTTTATACCAGTCTAAAGACCACCATTTGAGTTGTAGATAGACATAAAACCATCAGTTGTAGATAGACATAAAAATCAGTTATAGATAGACACAAAAGTTAAGCTATAGTTCCCCTGATGGCCCTAGGAAGATCCCTGAGACTGCTTATACAAGTCACATACACGACCTAGAAACCCACCATGTCTGAACACTGCACTGCAATTCATCCCTTTTGTTTGTTCCTTTTTGTGTGTCTTTTTCCTCTTTGCTAATAGATGCCATATCCTGTTCAATAGGTGCCTCTGTTATCAACGGAAGAACATGTTTAGACAGGAAAATCTAGTCAGAGGGTAAGACAAATCGAGAGGTAGGCAGTTTTCATTCTGAAAACCTAAGTTACACTTTCTCCAGATCTGCTTTCTAGTGGCCACAAATCTCAGGGGAAAAGAAGAGTTGTATAAATTCAGTTATCAGCAATGAGTGAGAAGAGGTCAGTCATTCTTTCCTAAGGGAAGAATTCCTTCATTTTCACACGGGTATCTCTGTCTCTCTGGTTTGTCCTTGAGCATTTAATTTGAATGGAGCAAGGCATAGTACAAAAAAGGGTGAGAAATAGGTTTTATTGTGTAGGTTTTTGACAGCTTGAAACTAGTGGAAAGATATAGCAGAAATAGCTTGTTATTGGATGCTCACTCATAAAGCAGTTCTATTAAAGTGATATTTTCTTCTTTCTCAAGAACAGATTGGCTGCTGCTAATGCCAATCAAGATTTTTCCCAATGTAACCCAGAAAAATTGCATTAAGTGACATTCCTAAAACCAAACTCGTATTCTCAGTTATTAGATTTCCCTTTCAGGTACTTTCATTCAGAGTTTTATATCATCTCTCCACTGATGGAATTCTTGGGATTTTTGAGCTCTGCTGCCAGAAGCAATTCAATTTCTCCTCTGAAGGAATTGCACAAAGACTTAACATTTTATTAAATCCATTTGGTGTATCTTTCATAACCACCAAGGAAATATCATCCTTAAAGAATGGCAACATTCTTTGGTAAGCACACACTCAAGCACATGTATTTATTTAGTCTTAATGTTTTCAGTGCTGCATCAATAAGATTTAATTAAAATGAGTAGAAAAATTATGTACTCATTTCCATTTATCATGCCAAAATGCCATTATAAGACTGAAGTCATTCATTCCTGTACCTATCAAGCAGGGTGATAAAACTATAATGGGTTATTCAAGGGGGTTATGCCATTGCCATCCTTAGAAATTTTAAGGTGATAATAGGTAACCATCTGTCTTACATGTCATCAAAGCAGGGACCAAGCCAGCTGATATCTTAAGTTCTATTCAGATAAATTTTTCCATTATGTTCTGAATCAGTTTCATACATAGGACATGGATCATACGTATTTATATGCTGATATTTAAGAATTAATTAATGTTTTTTTTAATCTTTTAAAGGTGAAATAAATAGAGAAAAAGAGAGAGAGAGTGAGAACATGAGAAGAGAAAAGAGAAAGGACTGCAATTCCTAGCAAGCAATCAACCTGACACCCTGAATCGGGGAGAGAGGTGCTGCTAAGAACGATGTTTAAGCAGTCATTGTGTTTGGCTTATAAGTGAACACAATGTGTTCTTGCTCTTATTCTATTTTGGGGCTCTGAATTGCACATGGTACTGTAGGAAGGAGGGTTTCAGAGGGACACATGGAGGAGTGACATGTAGAGACACTTAGAAGAAAAACTTGGAAGAGACACATGGGGGAGAGACAGGTAGGGAGCATGTTCCTGGTCCTTGGCAGAGACAATGACAACCCTGATTTTGATGTGGTAGATTTTGAATTATGAATCTCTGTTCCTATTCCAACTGTTTGGGACATTTCTTATAATTATAAAGTCATAATCATTTTTAATTTAAAAAACAATACATACAGGCTGGTAAATAGGGAAAAATTGTGGTTCCCTTGCAAAAGGTAATTTAGACATCTAGCAAACTTTTGTTTTCAGAGGTCTCACTTGGGCCTAACTTGTTTGGTTGGGCATTTGTCCTCAAGAGGATGGGTAATTTTTGCAATTTTATTGGGAAACTTTTCCGATGTCCTTTCTTCTCTTTCTCTCTTTACACACCAATTCTATTAAAAATCTGTCACTCTATGAGTCTGGTTTTTGTTTTGTTTTTTGCTTTGTGCATGTAGATGACTGAATCATTTTTAGAGCTTGCACATCTTAACATTTTGGGGTCTCTGGGTAACCCTCACACACAACTAACACAATGATATTACTATAACAAACCAACATTGATATGTGGTTAGGAGAGTTAACAGGTTGGATCAGGAAGTTACTATACAAATGTAGATTTATCAGAGAATAATATTTACATAAAATTTTTCAATGGAAAGCAAATTCATCTTATTTTTTTTCCTCCTGGGCACTAGTTCTTGGAATATAGGGGACCTACTCTTGTGGGTGCCAAATGGTCATCTGTAGCCTCTACTATAGTGCAAGTTGGTTATGGAGAAAGACTTCTTAACTAGAGGTTCAGACAATAATTCTTTGGGCACTGAGAGTACAGTGTGTTCTTGCCATGATGTGGGAGCTCCACTCTCATTAGCATTTAAAAGAGAACACTTATTAGCTGAACTACTAAATGTCCTTTATACAACATAATGAGTTTCATTGAAAAGAATCACCAGCTTAGCTAAGAAGAAATTTAAACACTTTGCCATCATTTATAAATTCAACCCTTTTAGGATGGTATTTTTAAAGATATTTTGAATGAAGAGAAGAAGAAAAGTGGTAGAAATCTTGACAAAGGAAATATAATTAGAGTTTTTAAAAAAGGCAATTCTGTGCTTTATAAAGGTATCTTTGATCTCACTTCTCAGAACCAAACCCAGGGAGGCAGGGACATTGTTGCCCACAACATTCTCTCTCCACAGTGCCTTGGAACAGGTAACTAGGATAGAATGTGCCTGCTTTTGTTAGAAGTGATGGCAAAAAATTGCATAAAACCATAATCAAAAACCACTGTAATGCAAATCAATAAGTCGGAGGCACACTGCAAGAAACTCACACAAGTAATGGAATTGTACTTGATCTTTCTTTCATTATCTCAGGCTTACCCTAGACATTTGCTTTATGTATCCAACTCATATTTAAATTAATGCATCATATCAGAATTAAATAAAACCATTAATTAGCATATATTGTTTCCTCATTTTATTTTTTATCTTGGAATATTAATGGTCATCATTCATTCATTCATTCATATATTAATTCAGCAAGAATTTAATGAACTCCTAAGTTGAATGCAAAACCAAATGCTAATTTCCATAAATTTCTCTTCTAGACCACAACATCCAAAGAAATTACACAGGTCAAAGTATGCCTAAAACCACAGAAGATCAAGAAAAATTTAGATGCTACATATGTAAGTAGATTACCAAAAGAATCTACTTATGAGCATTGAAATAGCTATCATGTACTGATATAATTTTTGTTGATTTTACAATTATAATTTTTATAAAGCACATATATTATTATCATCCCTATACCTAAAGCCTTCAAGCAATAATTAGATTTACAGGGCTTAGTTCTTTGAAATGTAGCACTGTGAAACCTTAAAGGTCTACAAAAACTTACTATCTTCCATGCCCTTCCCTTTTCTTTTCCCCAACCTGTCCCTGCAGTCTTGCTAATCATTCTCACTTCCCTGAGGCAGCTTAGGCCCAGTCACAGTGTGCTGCCTCCTTGTTTCTGAAACTTGTCAAACTCTTTCTCAGTTTTATGCTTTTTCATTTTCTATTTTCTTTGCTTTCATCCCCCCAGGAAATCGGCATGATAATCTCCTAATTATCCTTATATTCAACTCCAAAACATCCTGTACCATAGTCAACTTCCCATGAACACATTGCCTCTAGAAAACTATTCTATCCTGAGTGCCACAACATATTGTGAAACCCTCTGTGTTAACATTTGCCATATGGGGTTGTCGTTCATGCATGTGTGTCCATGCACGTGTGAGCACACATGTGTATCTCTTGCTATATTAAGAGCTTCTAAGGACAAGAACCATGTCTCCCTGGTCCCTGCCATGCAGCCAAGTACTGTTTACCCTACACTCCGTTTATGCTTGAATTTTGAGACTGAGGGGTAAGAATATAATCCCAGTACTCTTCAACCCAGAAAAAAAAATGTCTGAAAAAATCATCACATCAACTTACTTATGAGTAGAGATATTCCAGGAAAAAGCATCCTGGCCCCAGTATGAAACTAATTCCCAGGAAGTCTTTGACTGCTTCGTCCTTGGATTTGATTTGAAAATTTATTTAAATGATCTATTGAATGATTTGTTTTTAAGATCAATGTCAAGTCTTACAAAGCAAGACTACATGCTTTATAGTCTACAAGCAAGGAATACCTGCCCAGGAAAAAATGCAGGAGAAAGAACCATGTGTATCATCTGATGCTCTATGTCTCTATGTCAAATCACAGAGTATTAGGTTTAGAGCATGATCCTTAAAAAACAATCATTGATTTTTATGGATTATAAAATCAATTTATAAAATTATAAAATCAATTTATGGATTGTAAAATTATAAAATCAATGAGAACACCAAAGTTCCAGATGCTAATTAATCCAAGATCATACTATTAGTCATGGAAAGGGGGTAAATTACAGCTATCTGGAATCTTAACTGATAATTCTTTTTACCTTTTCAGCTGACCTCTCACTTTGCAGATCTTTTTCTTGAATTTTCTTACAAAGTCATGCATAGCAAATGCTATTTGGCTCTCATTGTCATTTTTTTTTTTTTTTTTTTTGGTATCAGAAATTTAAATTTGAATTTGCATTGCCGCTTTTCCATTCAATGGTGGTAAACTCAAAATATCATGTGGGGAAAATGGAATAAATTAAGCATCTGGAAAGAATCTGCTATAATGAAGATGTCATTGTTTGCCCATAAATGCTAGGCAGAGAACCTGGCTTTTCAAAATTAAATGCATGAAAACATGCATGTCTATCCCAACATGTATTTTAATGAAAAAATTTAAATTCATTGAAATTGGTATATCTTAGAAGATAGATAAAGATAAGTTCAGGTATTAATGATCTGATTTAGTGAAAATATAATAAAGCTAGTCAAATATTCATTCATTCATTTGCTCATTCACTCAATATTTACTGAATAAATGGTGCCAAGCCCCACAATTGCAACCATCTATTTACTAATAACAAATACTTCGTAATTGTCTAAATTAGTTTGAACTACACACACACACACACACAAATCTAAGTATAAAATTCATCTTTGACACTTAAAAGCCTTGGTCCCTAACGTGCAGTCTCCTTTCTGTATTATTCCCATTAGCAGACAAGAGTACCATTATAACCCCCGCCTTAAAAGTGAAAAGATATTACTTTGCCTTTCTACCTCTAACTATTGTCTCATTTTCTCACTCCCCGTCACAGCAAAACTCCTTCAAAAATTTGTTTATAACCACAGCAGTTTCCAATTGCTTTCCTCCCATTTTCTTCCAAATATACTATAATCAGATTTTTATCCTGCCTCTCCACCAGTAGCTTCTTATCAATATTACCGAAGATGTTCATGTTCTTCAACTTATTTAACCATTTAAGAAGTACTTGGTAAATGCATCATGCTCCTTCTTCACTTGACTTCAGGATACCATATTTCCTTGGTTTTTCTTCTCCCTATTGGGTAGTACCTCAGAGTTTACTTTTTTGGTTTCTTACCACTGATAAATATATAGGCTCTGTTTTTGACTGTCTCCTTGACTATCTCATCCAGTCACCCCTGTCTTTAGTATCACTCCTCTAATGATGATTTTCAAAATTACACTTCAAGTATAGACCTTTCTCCTGGAACCCAGAATTATGTGTTCAGCAGGTTATTAAAACACTGCTCTATTGATTAATACATATCTGAAACATCAAGTCAATATTTGGTTGTTTGTGGCCCCCAAAACCTGCTTCTTTTCTGTTTACCCAACTACTGAATTGTAACTCAATTCTTGCTAAATTTAAATCATCTAAAGCCATGCCTGTATTGGAATGTTTTATGGTCTACTTCATCCAGATTCTTCATGACCTTCCTATCACCACTATTCCAACAGCATCTCTCCTGCTCCCCCTTGATGTACTCTATCTTAGATGCATCAGTCACCCTGCCCCAGGTGTCCTTATATCTGTCAGTCCTAACTTCTAGAAAGCTCTTTACCAAATGTTTATGTTGCCCCCTCTCTTGTTTCTTTCAAGTATCACTTTCATGTTGAGATCTCACCTGGATACCCTATTTAAAGTTGTAGGTTTGGGTCCCCATCCACATACTCCCCACTTTTCTGCTTTGTTATTGACTGTATTTTATCACACATGCTCTATATTTTCTTATTTGTCTTGATTACTATAAATTCCTCTATTAGGATTTCATTTTTGTTCACACTTGTCTCATGGCACCTTGAACAGTGACTGCCACAAAGTAGGCTCTTGAAAAATATTAGTCAAATGAGTGAATATAATCAGTGATAATAAGAAGAGCTACCTCTTAGGTAGAAAGGTAAGTAGAAAGTAAATGAGATAAGTGCTTCGTAGATGCTAATGCATAACAAATGTTAGTTATTTAAATGAATAATATATGCTCCTGTGTATCTATTGGAAGTAAGTTTTAGGTAGGGGCTGCGGGAAAGGAAGGAGAAATTCTAGTTACAATGGATGATATAGAAATACATGGTTTCGCAAGTCAGCCTCCAGCAAGATAAAACAGCTGATGAAATCACCTTGCAGTTGGGCTAGATTACTAGCTATCAGAGGCTGCCAAGGAAGTGAGGGTATGAGAAGCAAGAGTTGTGGGGCAGGGTGGGCCTTGAATGTATGGGGTCCTGAATCTGGGTCTTGATGCAGTCTTCTGGATGGTTTATGGTGAGACCTATAGGCTCACAGACCATTACGAGATGCTGCCTGTCTGGAATACATCTAGCAGTTCTTCATTTTAAGGTTAACGTCAGTGTTTACACATTCTGTCTATCTGCAGAACCAGTTGTATACACCCTAAGCAAGGCAAGCATCCCAAACCCAAGGGCATGGTTGGCTGCATGTGTTTATTCTTTGCTGTCCAAGGATGCATCTTCATGGTGAGTAATGACATCAGCTTGTCTCTATTTCACTACTTTGTGTCTAACACATAGTGATGTTACCTTTTTTTTCACAGATTATAGAGAAAATCAATTCATCTACATCTAGACATTATCAGTTACAATACGTATTTTCAAGTGAAAAGACTATCTTAAAAAGGCACTCTACTTCTTGAAGCTATAAAAGATATATCATTCTCAAAAGTCTTTATACAAAGACAGCTATTTGGTTAGTTGGTATAAGCATCATCCATGAACAAAATTACTTTGCAAATCTATCACCTTTGGATTTTATAACATGTATTTCATTTTTCCACCCATTGGCCCTCTGTTCTATCACTAAGCAGTCCAGTACCAAGGCAAGGAGGCTATGTCATGCTGCTTCTTACAGTGTGGGGCGAGGCAGAGTAAGATGTTGTGTTCTGTCATCATGCGTCGTCACAAGATCTTTCAAAACTCTCCCCAGTTTCAGAGAGGAAATAGTAACAACCTCTACCGTGCCTTCATCAACTTATGATTTGTAGTTGCTTTCCCATGTTGAATTTGAACTAGCTGGTTGGCTGGTACAGATGTGACCAAGATCCCTGATCTATGAGGTTATAGGGTCCAATCTCATTTCTTTTAGGTAGCAACTTTAGATGCTATAATCTAGAGTGGGGGATGTGAGTCTGTGTAGGTATGTGCTTGCGTGTAAATGTGCACATATGCTATATATGCAGATATTATAAGAGGGAGAACTAAATAGAAAGTGACAGTTCCTGAAAGAAAGGAAGTGAACACAAGTATGAGAAGGGAAGGAAAGGGAACTAGCTATATCAAGTCCCTCAATGAACCAGACACATAGAAAAGGAAACAAGGGAGGCGAGCAAAGATGAAGGAATGCAATTATCTGGATGTTAAAGAATAAACTTGCATAATTCTTCTTTCTTAAAGAAGAGTGCTAGAAAAATGGATGCTGGCAGTCCATCAGTGAGTGCCTGTCAAGCCACTCAGAGAACGAACAGAGGACTGTGGGGCACTGATTCTGCCTTTGTCTCCCCTAGGTGCTGGGCTGCTGCCTCGCCAGGAGATGAGTTATCTCGAAGTTCTGCTGAGACGTTTAGATAGCATGACTTAAAAGTGCAAGTCCCTAAACAGAGTTCAGCTTCCCAGAATAAAAATGCTCTGAAAGCCAGTCAAGGGCAGGAGAAATCAGCTCAAGACATTTCCCTTTACACCCTAAAGAATGCTAGTGGTCTTCATAGATAAAGCTCCCAGAAGATGGCATTTTGGAGGTTTCTGGTATTAGTATCAGCTTTTCTTCATTGTGAAAAATCAGAGATTACAACGATGTGAAATTTATATATAAATAAATTAGAGAAAAGAAAAAAAGAGATTTCTGTAATTGCATCTTGTGGTTTCTCTAATGGGTGGTGGAGAGAAGGATAACCTTGAAGAGTCCCTGACCAGGTGGGAAGTAAGGTGAGGCCCAGGTGAACTTGGGGCATGAAAAAGAGAAAAAGGATACAAACAAAAGCCACTTTAGAGAGTATTATGGGAAATCTTCTAGACTTCCTGTTTCAGAATTCTTGATCAACTACTGGTTTTGCTTGTGTGTTGTTTTGACTTTCTCTACTGCCACTACCAGATCAGATGTCCTCAGCTTCACCAAGCTTATTGCAGGAGTCTTCTAAACTTCCATTTGTATTCTGCGGTCAATGGCAACCTCTTGGTCTGATTTCTCTTCTTTCTCCACTCAGCTCCTTTGCCATGTGACTTTCCATATGGGCTATGAACCCAGTTGACTTCAGTCATCTGATACACTTTGGACAATAAAATGTCTAGAAAATATGATGTAAACTAACAATTCAAATAAACTTGCCCACTAGAGTTTATCCTGGCAGCAGAATGACAAACATGCACTGCAGGCAAGCCTACCCAAGAACAAGTAAACCCAAGTGACTCCATTCAGTTAAGACAGCAGAGCCATTGGGTCACCCAAGCTCGAAAGCTGACTTCTGTAGATGTGTGGAAATAAATGTTTACCAGTGGATTCCACAGGTTGCTGTGACAGGTTGTTACAAAGTAACAGCTTCCTGGCACGAGAGGTGTTTGATCCACACCATTCTTTTCACACACAAAAAAGGCATTTGTAAAATGGGATGTCAATCACCCTAAAATTACTCTTCCTAGAGACTTCATTGTCTTTCTGTTATGAGTTGAATAACATATGCTGAAGTCCTAACTCTCGGTACCTCAGAATGTGACCCTATTTGGAAACAGGGCTATTGGAGATACAATCAGTCCTGATACAATCAGGAGATGTGCTCCTACTGGAGTAGGACAAGTGCTTAATCCAGTATAACTGGTGTCTTCGTATGAAGGGGAAATTCAGAGACAAACACGGATGCCTTGTGAACATGAAGTTAGAGATCAGTACAGTGAGTCTACAAACCAGAAAACACCAAAGATTCTCAGAAAATCACCAGAAACTAATAGAAAGGAATAGACTAGATTCTTCCTCACAGCCTTCAGAAAGAACTAATCCTGCTGACACCTTGATCTCAAACTTAGAGACTAGTGACTCCCCATTACCTTTGGGATAAAGTCTAAATTCTTTCACAAAGTTAGCAAGTCCTTTCATATGCTCTATCTATAGTCTCTGTCTATAGTCTCATAACTCACTGTTTTATAGTCTCATCCTTAATATCTCACCAGCTGCAGCCTTGCTCATTCACCAGCCACACAGGACTATTTATAGTGCTTTAAAGCGTTTGTCTGAGCTACCTACAACCTCAATCTTAAATATCTTCCTGTTAACCTCCTATCCCCACCAGAGCCCACATCTGAGTACAATTAACTTCAATTTGTATTGAAAGATCCAGTTACACCTCTGGAAACTTCCTCCTCACTTCTCATTCCAGTCTCTGAGAAGACAGCCTATAGAATGCTTCTAAAATACCCCAGACATATCTGTCTATCACAGCACTGGTCACACCCTCACACTGTGGATAATTGCTTATTACACATCTTTATCCTTACTAGCAAACTTTAAACAAAACTCTTGAAAATACATTCTCTGTGCTTTTATTTCTTGTACTTACCACAGTCCTAGGCACAGAGTGGCTGTACAGGAGATGTTTGTGGAGGAAATTCATGGTTATGCATGGGGCAAACAAACACACAAACAAATGTGTTCATGGCATATGGGAGATACATTCTGGTGTCTGGCAATTGACAGTTGAGCTTACTTGAAAGCCAAAGCACCCAATTAAAGACCAAACATTGCTTTCTTTTTTGTCTTCATTTCCTTCTCTCTTTATAACTACCCAATCTCACATGCTTTATAATGCTTTTAGATGTAAGTGACTGTGAATTATGACCATGTATAGGCCTTTCATCTTTAAGACTGACAGTCTACATTCCACATTTCTCAGGAGGGAGAGTCTATTATAACTATATTTTTGCTTACCAAGAGAATTGTTAATGGTTATCCTGGAGGAAAAAAAAAATCTATAAATATCCAACCTATAATGAGGCTGTAAGCTTACTTTCTTCCTTTACTAATGAAATTCTTTCTGAGTGCACAGCCGGAATTGCTCCATAACCATTACACAGAGAAAAGAGACAAAGCCTCTAGTGAGTTTTTTTCTTTTACCTGTTTAGTCCTCATTTTGGAATCCAACGACAGATTGTTGTAGGTATAATGAGCCTGTGTGACTCCACAGAAGAGAACAGCAACTATCCCTGAAATTCAAAAACATGCCAGTCAAAACCAATTTTTTTTGCCCTCTAAGTCCAAGGGTTAGGCTATGCCAGCTGGAAAACGAATTTGAGTCAGTCAACAAATCAAAACTACTGATAATTATCATGATTGTGAAACCCACGTAAACCTGACCACTTTCTTTAAACATGGGTATGCATAATTGAATTTGAAGAAAATTATTTAGTAAATTTTTTCTAGAATAATTTCTATTATTCTTTGGTCATGTGTTGGGAATGCTGTGCTTGGAAGTATGTGAACAAAAGACTGTTACATAGTCAACTCTGAACTTCTCAAAGCTGGTGCCAACGACTTTGCTGTAGTTGATATTAAATACTGGCAGAGTTGCTCAGCTGTTTCCCACTGTGTATCTTAAGGAGGCTGAAGTGGCTCCTGTCATCCTTTAACTGAGTATTAAAAACCATGAGTCACATGTACAAGAGTCTGGTTGCCCCTGGCAATGCCCCTTCTTGCTGAGCAAGAAAGAAGTCCCTGCTTGTCCCTCTGCCTCTTTGGCAGAGCTCAGTGTTCTGTTTTCCCAACGCTGAATAAGGTAATGACCATATGCAAGGGACAAGCTCTTTGAAGGTAAGCTTCTCTGCTGTGTGCTTCCTGACTGATTTTTAACCTCAGTTGTGTCTGGTATGTAAAGCCACACACACACACACACACACACATACACACACACACACACTCAACATTCCTTGCAGATAGAGTAGCAGCAACCATGTGATAAATGTGTTACTGGTCCTTTGCTCTGTCATTCTCTGTGTTGTTGCCCCTGGGCTGGGGTGGGTAAGTGTGGGGGTGACAATTTACTGTGGATGAAAGATTCCATTAATTATGGGAAATTGGGCATAGAGGAGTGCTTTGGGAAAAACACAAGATGTAAGTATTCCTCAACTCAAACCAAGGGGATTGAATTGAATTTTAAGCAGCAGAATCTTTCCAACTAAAAACACTCATAAATTAAATGCTGATGATTCTTAAGAGTATAGAGATATGTGAACTGAATACTGACATTTCAAATGAATCTGCAGTAAAGAATTTTAAAGAGCCAAGCATATTTTTGAATATGTAGGTTGCATGTTTCTATTTATATATTGGTTATTTAAGGAATTGACTTTGGATAAAATATTGCTCAGACATATTTATATGATACAAGTGCACTGACATATCAGTTATTTACTTTTAATGTCATGCTCTAAAGTGTTAGGCAAAAAAAGAAAAAAACAACTAGGAAATTTTTGCTGAGGCATATTACACAATAAGCATTTCTATAGATTTTTAGGAAACTTTTCAGTGTCTTAGCTTCAGAAATTCTAAGAAAAAAATGCCTGTAAAATATTGTATTTCACCCTTCACAGAATTTCAATTAAAAATAACCAATACCAGGGAAACTTAGGTTACTGGAGCCCTTCAAGTACTTTGAGGCAGTAGAAAGACTGCCATACATGTTGTTTGGTATCAAATATTTTTCTTTATTAAAATATGTAATTTACCTCTCTCCACTGATTTTGTAGTCTGTGGGACTCTTTACTGGGTTAGGTGTAGCCAGCCCTCCCACTGTTGTGGAAACATTTCAAATGGGTATTGGTCTATGGAGTAGTAGGGGTTAAAAAGAGAGGGAGTGGTGTAGGTGGGCATCTCAGAGTATTCTGAGAACAGGAATTGGTGACAAAGAAGTGTTACAGGGGTGGGGGAGTGGGTGAAGATCGACTATATGCCCAAGGTGGGTCAAGAACATGCCTGCTTTATCGCATTGTCTTACTTATTGATTTATTACCTCACAACAGGTTCACCACTGCTCCCTAGTCACACCCTAGTCCCCTTCTCAGTGACAGTGTTCCTGGTTGTTCATGCCAGGACTCTGGAATCATCCTTGCCTTTTCCACTTGCCCTTTGAAAATCACTCTGAACTCAATCAACAGTGATTCTTTTAAAAGAATCCAGTCAGGTCAGTCCTCTGTTTGATGCCTTACAGGAGTGAGTCCAATCCTCTTCTCTCTCGAAACCCCCCGAACCTCAGCTTCTGTCATGCTCCCTCTTTGCCTGCTGTAAAGCTTGTCCACTGCTGAGCACTGGCACTTTGACCTTCACTGTTGGAAAGGCACTTCTTTAGATCACATGTGGTTCCCTCCTCCCCCCAGGAAGGACATCACCAGCAGGACATCTCTAGTCACTCTTTAAAAATGATCTTTATCATTCTCTCTTGTTATATATTTTTCTTTATTATTTGCAGCTATGTAACATTTTGTATATTGATGCATTTATATCCTGCCTTCGTGCTCCACATGGAAAGCTCCTTGAGTGCAGAGAGATTCACTGGTCCCTAAAGTCCTAGAGCAATGCTAGGTTCATGGTTAAAAAAAAAAAAAATCCTATTTCCATTTAACAAGTAAGAAACTAATTTGCTCAAGGTCACCTGAAAGTGGCAGAGCTGGCCTTCAAAATTCTAAACTTTCTGCTTTTCTGCTTGTATTAGACCATCCATAAGTGTTTTTCAGTAATTTTAAGCCATATGAAAAATACCATTTCTAGTGTCCTGGGGGAATATTCAGGGACTTGATGTTGACAATTACAGATCTGAGTTGACTGGGAATTTCATTTGAGGGTATTTTCCCTAATAGCTCCATTGGTTTTCATTTCCTTGCCTCTATTAGGACACTAACAGGCAATGTTTCTGCAGATACTTTTTGAGTTTTGTGTATGAATATGTCACACAAGCAACAGCAATGAAGGATGTACCTACATGACTGAAGCCCTAGTGTTATAACTGAAATAAAACAACTAAGTCAATCTGATCCCTAATATTAATGCATAATTATAATTCTATAACTTGTTAATTAATCATCTCACACAAATTACTGTAATTAGTATGACTTTTACAAGCTAAAGCACATTTTGAAAATATCTCATCTAAATACTATTCCCTATATAATTTTCTGGCATCTAGACACACAGAGTTGATAGTATTTTATTTTATGAAAGTGCATTTTAATTGTATTATTACCTGATGGCAACAGTAGGTGCTGTTCTACAGGCACTCTTTTACAAGCTGAGTATCTCAGATTTTCAGGGGATAAAGGACAGGGAAGAGTTCTTTCAGCCAGTTAGAAAGTTAACCTCTCTCTCCAAAGCTCCTATCCTGTGCTTGTTTGGATTGGGCTCTACAAACCACACCTTCCTTTGCCAGAGTATGTTGAGTTCTGCCTGCAGAAAGCCCAAAGGGAGTGAGGATCCAATAGTGGAGAGGAGGCCGTGCTCTTGAGGGGAAGAGGAGGCTGATTTCCTTATGGTAAGAAAAGACTTTTCTCATTTGTTATTTCTGTCAGTGGCATCTGAGCAACTGTTCTTTACTACAGCTCTGGCCTAGCCATTTTTGTTTTTGCAGTTTGTCTGTACTCCAAACAAGCCTCATGAACCCCTTCAGAAAAGGCAGATTAAGCCATGCAGCATCCTCAGAGGGCTAGGTCCCAGCTCAATGGTTCTCTTTTGGGATCTTCTAGATTCTCTTCTCTTTGTTTCTCTAATTGTAGGGTTCACATCTGACACCTGCAATTACTACTTACATGTTGCCTCAATTCCCTATTTTTTACATTTTTCACTTTCCACCTCCTGTTTCCCCAAATTCCTGTTTTTAGTTGTCAACAGCTGCTAAATGATTCCTGACCTTCAAAATTTGGAATTAGATGGACTCCAAATTTTAATGGTTTTCTGTAACCACCAAAGATTTATCATCTGAAAATAAGACCTACTATATCCTCCTACTACAACTGGGGCAATGGGGATGTCATTGATACCTGAGACACCATATGAACTCCCAACACTTGACTCATGTGCATTTCTGCCCTACGTGTGGTCAGAATTGGTATATTTTAAAAGTGACATGAGTTTGAGCTTCTATATGGGGACAAATGTCTTGGGGATGAGTAACATAGGACTAGAAGTATAAGTGAGGCATGGCCTAGATGCAGATAAGTGTCTCCTGATTCCCAATCATAGGATCTTTCTAGAACATAAGTGTTATCCTACAAAGGCATGGCTGCCTTGAAGTGTGAGCAACTCCCCCATCATCTGAAATATTTGGGCTGAATGACCATCTGCCAGAGCTGCTATAGGAAGAATTCTTTCCATAAAGTAGACATCTGAGTTTTTATAAATTCTTTGGGTCTGTTAATGTTTCTATACATTATTTCTCTAGCTAACTAGCATTAGCATCTCAATTCAGTATTGTTTTTTCACATTCAGGATAATATTACTTCTAAGAATGAAAAATCATTTTTGGAAGTCAAGTAATGTAGTCTAAAGATAAAATCAGTAAGTTATCTTTGTGTCAAAAATGACATAAGTCTTTGGACGACAAACTTTTAGGTCAAAGGATGTTGAAAATGATGAGTTTAAATGTCTGTAGCTGAAGTGAAATTCATGGAGGGTTTTGCCCAAATTTTCTTTTATGTATTTTATGTTTTCAGGTCTCACATCTAAGTCTTTTATCAATTTTGAGTTGATTTTTGTACAAATTGTGAGGTTGTTACCTTGGCTTTTTTTTTTTTTTTTTTGCAAGTCATGGTCCAGTTTTCCCAACACCATATACTGAAGAGGCTGTCCTTGTTCCAGTGTATGTTTTTTGCCCTTTTGCTGAAGATTAGTTGGCCATATGTATGTGGTGTCATTTCTGGGTACTTGATTCTGATCCATTGGTCTGTTTGTCTGTTTTTGTACCAGTACCATGCTGTTTTAATTATTATGGCTTTAGTTTAATTATTATGGTATAGTTTGAAGTCTAAGATTGTAATATTTCCATTCTCTTTTCTGTTTGTCAAGAGGGTTTTGGCAATTTGTCTTTTGTTGTTCCATATAAATTTCAGGAATTTTTGTTCTATCTCTTTAATATGTCATTGGGATCTTTATTGGAATTGCATTGAATCTGTAGATTGCCTTTGGTAATATGACCATTTTGATAATGTTGATTCTTCCAATCCATGAACAGGGAATGTCTATATCCAAGCCACAAAGGTAGCTAGCTCTCTTCAAATGACTTCATTTCATTTTTTTTCCTCTTTCTCACCCCTCTCCTTTGCTTTTCCTTGTCACTCACAAGCTTTGCTAATTTCCAATTTATCCTACTGTCCTCTCTATAATCCAGAAGCTATCTGAATATAGCTGGAAGCTCAGATGTGGCCCAAGAATATTCATTAGGTGAGAGAGCTTTTTGAACTCAATGTATCTTAATATTAATGTACATCTAAAATATCTGAGAATCATATTAAAATGCTTTAGCACATTTGGGATGTAGCCCAAGAGACTGAATTTAAACTACTAGGAGTGTCCATGCTGCTGATCCTTGGGTCACACTTTGGGAGGCAAGTCTCTGATCAGTACTTTGTTACTAGGCATCAATTTACCCTTGCTAGGTCTTGGCCTTGATCTTTTGTGCTCCTAAAATGAGATCTTCCTTATTCTTGCCCTGTGAGCATTTTGGCTGTTTATCTAGTAAAATGACTCACTGGTTATGGCCATGGGAGACCAGAGGGTGAATAAACCTAATCCTAGACCTAATGTAGTTTTAGTCTCCTAATAGAGGCAACATATATACTAAGACAACTAATAACATTTAGTATGTAGTAGGTGGTAAGTAAACAGGAATGCTGAGGTATGATTTCTTTCAGACTGAGGGAGGTAGGAGAAAGATGCAAAATGTCTTTTTAAAGGATGTAGAAATGTTTGAGTCTTAAATGTGAGAAGAATTTGGGTGTGTTGGATCAGAGGCAGGGAATTCAATGTAAGCAAAAGGAGAAAGGAAGGAGATTGTGAGGTATGTGTGAGAAATGAGTGCTTTATAAATATAATTTGGGTTTTAATTCATTATTGGTTAGGGGGTAAACACAAATTGAATAAATTAATTACATTTTTATATATACAAAACAAAAGAAACAACTAATACATTCTGTATTTAAAGTGGTCAAGCTAATTATTACAAGTATGGCATTATTTGCCTTGTGTTTTACTAATCAGAATATTAATAAAACTAGAAATGCTAAACCTCTAGGATCCTCTACTAGCAAAACACTGATTGTCCTTCCTTAAAAAGGTAAAATTAGATCATTACATTTCCATCACTGCCGAAAAAAACAAACAAACAAACAAACAAAAAAAAACAGGCAGTCAACAAATGCAAATACTATGTTGCATATCTAAAATCTTGGGTTCACAATTAAAAATTGGGCAGAACTAAAAAGATACTTCTCCAAAGCAGAAATGCAAATGGCCAAAAGGCATATGAAAAAATGTTCACCATCATTAATTGCCAGGGGAATTCCACTCAAAACTGCAATGAGATACCATTTCATTCCAATGAGAATGGCCCACATTAAAAAAAAAAAAAAAGGGGAAACAACAAATTCTGGAGAGAATATGAAGAAAGAGGAACACTCTTATACTGCTGGTAGGAATGTAAACTGATCCAGACATTATGGACATATGTGCAGAGGTTCCTCAGAATACTGAATATTGATCTAACATAAGATTCTGTGATTTCACCCCTAGGAATATACACAAAGGACACAAAGACACTAATTCAAAAAGGAAACCTGCACGCTTGTGTTTATTGCAGCACTATTTACAATAGCTAAGCTATGGAAATAATCCAAATGCTCCAAAAGAGGTGAAGGGATAAAAGGGATGTGATATATTTATACAATGGAATAGTGTTAGTCTGTGATCAAAGATGATAAAGACATGCCATTTGTATAAAAATGTGAATGGAATTTGTATTAATGTAGTAATTTGTAAAAATGTGGATGGAACTATAGTAATGATGAACAAAATCAGGTATACATATTCTAGTTCATAATAGCATGCTCAATAATATCTGGGACTTCAAATAAATAAGGAGTTCTGAAAGAAAGCAAGTAGTATCTGAGAGAAAAGATTAAGATTTTCTGACTCATGTGTTTGCAAGCTTTTCTTTCAGTGTTTGGACAGTGAGATTTCAGTGATGGGCAGTTCCCTGAAGGTCTGGCTATAGAGATTCACTTATGCAATTTTGAACAAAGCTGGAACCCACACTTTATGACTGTAGCTAATGCAGCTATTTGAGAAGTCACAAAGAGGTACACAGAAAAATTAAAATGAATTGGCAAACAAGGAATGTTAGGAAACAGCATGAGTAGGTTCATAATTCTCTTGGGAAAATAATGATTCTGCTGGTAGTAAATTCTTTCCAGAGAAATCAATTTTCAGAGGACAATGAACTCTTTTTGGTTAACACATTGCCATCAACACTGTCCTACTTGATTCCAGATTCCGGATCCTCTCAGAGAGTATCAGTATTACTAAAGTGTGTGTGTGTGTGTGTGTGTGTGTGTGTGTGTATGTATTGATCAAGGTTCACTGTGTGATTGCAATGTAGGTGAGAAAAAAGCATACTGCATTGGCATCAGCAGACCTAGGATCTTTTTGATCAAATTTCACGTAATTAACTAGCTTGATGACTTGTACAATTTAAATTCATTGTCCAGTCCATAGCTTTCTCAATGATTTAAAAAGATGATCTTGCATTCATGTTCTTCATGGGGTATACAAGAAAACCCAGTGAAGCGGGAGGAAAATATAAGATCATAATTTTTAATTAGAATGTTTGTATATGCTTAAGTATGTAAATACGCTATGGGCAAAAAAAACAAAAACAAAACCAAAAAAAAAAACCCAAAAAAACAAAACAAAACAAAACAAAAACTATGCCTGTGTGCAGTTAGGTATACAAAGAAAATCAACTTTATTTTTGGCCAACAGGTGTCAAGAAATTCTGCTAAACTCTGTTCTATACAACCTCTCAGCATCTCCCTACCTGAAAGGTCTGTGGTCTGGATGGTTCAGTATTCATATCTGCTTTGTGATCTATGTATGTAGAATTGTGGAATAATACAGAACCCTCACAGCTAAATGTTGACTTCCTATCAACTAGGCTACTCAGCATAACCTAGAAATTCTCCCGAAAATTTTTGCCCTGCAGACAAGTGACAAGGGTCTGATAACAAAGATCCACAAAGAGCTCCTACAGCTCAACAAAAACAAAGCAAAAAACCCAATCAAAAAATGGGGAGAAGAACTAAAAAGACACTTCACCAAAGAGGAGATACAGATGGCTAATAGACATATGAAAAAATGCTCCACCTCACTAATAATTAGGGAA
>PVHY01024278.1:0-19827 GCA_004024945.1 Uropsilus gracilis
CTTAGGGATCGCGGTTCGAGTCCCGCCTGGGGCACGTAGCGAGACCTAGTTCCAAAAAAATAGCTGGGCGTGGTGGCGCGCGCCTGTCATCCCAGCTACCTGGGAAGCTGAGGCTGGGGATTGCTTGAGTCTGTGGTACCCTGGGCAACAAGAGCCTGCGGTTCCACAGGCAAAAATAGCAAGACCTAGTCTCAAAAAAGAAAAAAAAAAAAAAAAAAGAACATAAACATTTGAAGTTTGATGTTTTCATGAATAATTTTTTGTGATACCATTATTGTCAGTGACTTGAAAAGTGGATCTTTAGCTACCTAAGAGTAAATCCAAATGTTTAACTGCCAGTAAGCTTAGAGATAACAACATCAAATAATGTAAAACTTCATTTGTACTGAATGCTTATTAAGCAATCAATATTTTTTTAAGCTCATGCATACACACCCCTCTAAAGTAGAGAAAAATTAGAAATTATTCTCAGTTCTACAGTACAGTGGCAAACATGGTTTGCATATGTGCAGCAAAAAGCTTTGGAAGGTTGAAATTGCACAATGAGTGTAGGTTGAGCAATTGCTCAACAAGACATACGCACGGGTAGGGGTTTGGTATGGTGGGGAGTGTCCTTTGCTCTTGTGCAATTAGGGAACTCCAGAGCTGCCTGAATAGGGGAATTCCTTTTATTTCTTACATGCCATTTTAAAAATCTACTTTTCCCTTTATTTCATTATTATTATTCCTCTTGGGTTCTTTCTTATTGTGGTTTTCCTTTCTATTTTCTTTTTAAACAGAAGGCATTAATTAGCCAGACAACCACATTTCCCCAGTACTGTGACTGTGATTAGAAATAAACCTGGGCCAGACTCTACAGGTGGTGGGAGGATTCTTGCTGATGGTTTGTTTCTAGTTCAACTTCTCACAAGTGTAATACACAGCTGGTTCTGAGTGTTTGAAAATAGATCATTAATTAGCCAGCATTCCCTGATTTCTCAGTACAAGAAATTTGCAGACTTTATAATGAGTTTTCTGAGGTTTTTGCCTGTTTTGCTTTTAGTGGTGACCAACACCTCCTGATGAAGATCAGCTGCAGACTTTACTAGAAAGTAAAGCCAAACTTTAAGCTGAAAGCTTAGGAGCCAGCCAGTAAGAGCAAGCGTTTATATGGTCCTTATTTTTCTCTTGGCAAAAGAAAAGTCCTTGTTTTCTACCTCCTTCCCTTTCCCCTGCTCAGTTATATCCATGTTGGGTGATACTAAGAATGGTTCTGATCCTGCTTTTCCTTCCCTTTTGTGCTGCACAGGAATCTCTTCACTCTCAATTTTGCTCTGTTTCAGAGGAATAGGAAAGGTAGGTGGGTTAGTATGCCAGAAAAGCAGAAGTTAAGTATGTGGATTTCATAGCCACATGTATGAGTGTTTGTGGGGCAGGGAACTTCTAATGGAAAACATTTGTGTTGCATCTAAAACAGAGCAAGGCCTGGTTAGAGTCTGTCTGCTTTGTCTGTCAGTCTGTTCCCTACCAGCACTAGTCATTGTTCTCCTGGGAGTCTCTGGTGTATTGTGGTTTCTTCTGCTCTTGCTATCCCCTAATCTTGCCAGGGTTTTTGTGTCACGGGTGGCCCCTTTCACAGTTTGGAGTGAGACTGCAGGGGTGGTGACTAATGACTTTGAAGGCACTCAAGCTCACATATAGACTTGGAGATACTTTTTAGGGTGAGCTTGAGGAGGGGGAAGGGTCTCCAGCACAAACAGTGAGAGAACATGCTGAGATACATATAGACACTTTTTTAGTCCCTGCTTTTACTGCTAGCAAAGCACAAACCAGAAGAGTGGAGACAAGAGGCAAAGACTTGCTGTTTGGGCTTGCCATTTCATTTATAAGTGTTCATAAGGGATGCACCTGGGTGTCTGAGCTTGTATCTGACAGGCTGATGTCAGTCAGGTTGTGTAGTTGAATCCCCTTTGGGAATACAGAAGAGAAAGTGCTAATTTCCCTGGGGGTAGTGTCACTCCAAGATATGAGGAACCTGTAACTGGAGCTGTTTTCTTTTTTCTCTTTCCAATCTCCCTGAAATTCACATTTGTTCATCATTTAAAAAAAAAAGGGGGGGGGGGGCGGGGGAGAAAAAGAAAACAATAAAAAAAGAAGCAGCTTAGAGTTTTCTGGGTCCCCAAGAAGGCACTTCACCAATGTGGTTTTCACATTTTCAGGTTTTTTGGCTGGTGAATAAGATTGAGCAGAAATGCTCCTTCCCCTGATAACAATACATTCAGATGCAGGATTAGGAGTGGGTGGATTAAAACCAGACGGTGGATGATTAATATTTTTGCTTATAGAGGTAGACATGGCAGCTTCCTCCATTTAAATGAAAAAGCCCCTTTTCTGCATTTGTGTGTGTGCTTTTGCTTACATGCTTATGCTCTCAGAAGGTGAGAATTAAGAGTTTCTAGCTTAGTTACAGTTTCCAAGTACCATTTCCTTCCTCTCACTTGTAGCACCCAAGGAGTGCTAGAAGGATTAAGCTGTGAAGCAAAGGTTAGAAGATAATCCACTAAAATGGGAGTGGGAGTATATTCTTTCCCAAACTAGTTTTCATAGCTCTCCAGGTACTACAGTTGTAACATATATCTCTATTCACATGACCTTCTTGTTCCCTGTAGCCCTATGACCTCATCATAAGAGGTATACTTTTTCTCTTAAGAATTATCTCTTTCTGCCAGACACAGTGGTTCGTGCCTGTAAGCCTCAGCCTATGAAGTGGCTGGGCTTGGGATCACGGTTCGAGTCCCACCTGGGGCCCGTAGCAAGACCTAGTTCCAAAAATATAGCTGAGTGTGGTGGTGCGTGCCTGTAATCCCAGCTACCTGGGAAGCTGAGGCTGGGGATTGCTTGAGTCTGCGGTACCCCCGGCAACGAAAGCCTGCGGTTCCACAGGCAAAAATAGCAAGACTTCGTCTCAAAACAAACAAACAAACAAAAAACCGGGCATGGTGGCTCGTGCCTGTAAAGCTTCAGCCTATGAAGCGTCTGGGGCTAGGGAACGCGGTTTGAGTCCTGCTTGGGGCAACACAGTGAGACCTAGTCCCAAAAAATAGCGTAGTGGGCGTGGTGGCGTGCGCCTGTAATCCCAGCTACCTGGGAAGCTGAGGCTAGGGATTGCTTGAGTCCATGGTACCCCGGGCCACGAGAACCTGCAGTTCCACGGGCAAAAATAGTGAGACCTAGTCTCAAAAAAAAAAATTACCTCTTTCTGCTGGGCATGATGGTGCATGCCTGTAACCGGCAGCCTACGAAGTCACAGCCAGGGCCAGGGACTACGATTCGAGTCCCACCGGGTTCATGTAACGAGACCTAGTTTCAAAAAAAAAAATAGCTGGGCGTGGTTGCACGCCCGCCCCTGTAATCCCAGCTATCTGGGAAGCTGAGGATGGGGATTGCTTGAGTCCGTGGTACCCCGGGCAATGTGAGCGTGCGGTTTCATGGGCAAAAATAGCGAGACCTAGTCTCAAAAAAATAAAAACAAAACAAAAAAGAATTATCTCTTTGGAGGTGCCCATTCCCATTATTTCATTATTAATGATAGTAAAACAAACTTTATTGTTACAGATATATTTGATATTTTTTTGATCTCACAGAAAACAACGGAAATCTGTTGAAGAATACTGTTAATTAGAGGTTGACAGGTGTTTGTTTATTATTTTAAAAAACATGTTACAGGATTTGTTTTTACTAGAGTCTATGTACATTAACTCATTCCATCTAAGAGACCTGAGTTAGCCTAGACCTCTTATTTCCCATGTGATTCTTAACCTTGCATCCACTTTGCCCTTTGTAGAAATAGAGACTTCTGCTGGGCATGGTGGCATGTGCAGTGCCTGCAATCCCAGCTATTTGGGAGGTGGAGGCTAGGATCACTTGAGTCCGTGCGGGCTCGAAACTACTCTGGCAACATAGTGAGACCTAGTCTCTAAAAAAACAAAAAAGAAAGAAAGAAATAGAGGCTTCTGTTCCAATGAAATTGGACATAATAGGTGAGTGGGAAAACCAGGGTAGCACTTGGTGTTTACTTTTATCTGCATAAAGAAGATTGCATTGTTTCTACAACAATGAGAAATTTGGGGGATAAAGGGCATAAAGTTCCTTTTATTCCAACAGAATTTTAGGTTTCAATGTTACCTCCAATTTCAGAGTAAAAAATGTGCTCTCAGCCCTGTAGCATTCTAGCTATGTATATTCCTTTTCATCCCCATAGAACAGAGTGATCTTCCTCCAGTCCACCCCCTGCCCAGAGACCTAGATTTGTTTTCTAATGTGGGTTAAGATCCATTCTGCGTATGTTTTTCATAAACATACATTCCATCACCACAAGTAAGATACAAAAAACTACCTCATGCTTACTTCTGTTCTTACTTACTTACTGTCCTTACTGTTACTTACTAACTTACTTACTGTCCTTACTGTCCTTACTTCTGTTCTAGCCCCTAGCAACTTTTAATTTGTTTTGTCCCTATGACTTTACTTTTTTGTAGAATTGTCATATAAATAAAACCACATAGTAATTAGCTTTTTGAATCTGACTTCCTTTATATAGCATAATACATTTGTGATTCATCTGTTGTTGGTTATTTTTTGAGACTAGGTCTCGCTATTTTTGCCTTGGAACTGCAGTTACCTGTGGTACCACAGACTCAAGCAATCCCCAGCCTCAGCTTCTCATGTAGCTGGGATTATAGGCATGCACCACCATACCCAGCTATATTTTTTGGAACTAGGTCTCGCTACGTGCCCCCAGCAGGACTCGAACCATGATCCCTGGCCACAGCCTAGGCTGCCGCTTACAGGCATGCACCACTATACCCAGCCTATGTTACTTTTTTATTGCAGAGTAGTATCCCACTTTATTGATATACCACAGTTTATTTATTTACCAGTAGATGAACATATGGATTGCTTGCAGTTTTAGGTGATTAGGGATACAACTGATAGGTTTCTATTTTAACATGTGCAAGTTTTCATGTGAACTTGAGTTTTCATTATCTTGGGTAATTACTTGGGAATCAATAGATGGGTCATTTGGCAGGTGTATGTTTAATCTGGTCAGAAACTGCCAGCCTGTTATCCCAGGTGACTCCATCATTTTGCTGGTTTGTATTTTTTTAAGTCATTTTAATAGGTATTTCACTATGCTTCAGTTCACAATTTCTAGCAGCTAATGATATTACGCATGCATGTTTGTTTGCCATTTGTATATTTTTGGTGATGTGTCTTCAAATTGTTCGCCTATTTTTTAAGTTGTATTGTTTTCTTACTGGGTTTTGAGAAGTCTTTGTATTTTCTGGATGCAAGTCCTTTGTCAAATACATATGTGTTACAAATATTTTATCTCTGTAACTGGTCTTCGTACTTCAGTGTCTTAAGTTTTGACTGATAAAATGCTGAGAGCTAAAGGTTTCAGCTTTCTTGTAGAATAAAGTAAGGAAATTGAGACATTAGTCAGCAGAAAGATGTGAGAACCACCCTTTTTGAAACTGTTTATTTAAAATAACGGGGGGCTTGGAGAGAGCTGGACATGGTGGCACATGCCTTTAATTGCAGCCTGCAGAGCAAGGCCGAGTCTATGGGTTCGAGACCCGCCCAGGGCAACATGGTGAGACCTAGTCTCAAAAATAGCTGGGTGTGGTGGCCCATGCCTGTAATTCTAGTTACCTGGGAGGCTGAGGCTGGGGATCACTTGAGTCCATGGTACCCTGGGCAACGTGAGCCTGTGGTTCCCTGAGCAACAAAGCAAGACCTAGTCTCAAAAAACAAAAACAAAAACAAAAACAAAAACCCAAATAAATAAATTAAATTAAATAACAGGGGGTTGAGTCCAATATTGACCTGTACAGACTGAAATTTTCTTATTAATTCCATCTCTCCTGCTCCCACCTATAATACAGATCTTCGGTTCTCACCTTCAGCTGGTTCTCTTTAGTTCCTACTGTCATTCCAAACTGAGGCCTCTCCAGTGTGCTAATACCAGTGAAATACTTGAGAGAACAGACCAGCTTTTTTGCCCAGAGTATATTCCAGACTGAAGTTGTTTTTGATAAGTAATCATTCCCAAGCCCTAAAGTGATAGCGTCCAAGGAGTCACCCACTTTGAAGAGCTTCTTTCATCTCCAGCTGGACTCTTTTCCAAACAAGCATCGGCAGAACCTAGTCAGGGCTCTGCCACAGAGTTCTGCCATGAAAAGCAAATTGGCAGCAACAGGCAGCCCCCTGAGGCAATGGAATTCAGTTCTTAGAACATGCATTAAATGTGGATGAGATATTTATTTATCATGGGACTCTTTCATGTTGTATGGAATTCTTTCCACAGGGCAGCCCGCTTATATACAGGGAAGAAAATAGACCCTTCTCCATTGAATGAAAGTCAAAAAAAGATAATATATGGAATCTGTCACTTTTTAATTGTTGATGTTCTTTAAGTGTTTTTCTTGAACATCATTTGCCACTGACTAAAAAAGATTTTCTGCACATGACTTGGGTCACTAACACTGCATGTGGTGGTGAGGAGACATAGAATTTTGTCCATTTCTCAAAGATAGTGCAGACTGATCAAGGCTTTCTTGCTCCTGACTGCAATAGAAGTGATGTGTACATCACTAATCTCAATCTCAGTTATTTGAATACCTTTTTGTAAACAAAGCATCTTTTAGGTAGACATAAAACTTTCCTTCTATTCATGTAGGTACACATTTCTCACTTTACTAAGGACAGATTTAATTAAAGATAAAATGGCAGTGTAATGTACAGTAATGGTTCAGGCTTTAAAAGACAAAGGGAGGGGTTAAAAACAAGTTCTGCAGTAAATCTGCAAGTATGGAATCTAAGGGAAATCATCCCATCTGGAAAACTCTACTAGTGGTGCCACGGCTGGTTTGTGGAGCAATGCGGATTGCAGAGTGAAAAAAGACCCTGCAGTCTTGAAAGATGACAGGCTCCTTAATTGATGTCCATTTCAGCTGGTGCTGTGCCAGCTTATGTTGGCCCCAATCCAGCGTTCCTGTAATTTGGGAGCCAGGTGTAAAGCATTTTTGTTTCGTCTTGTTTCCCAGTATCTACAGAAGCCTCACGCATCTCATTTGAGACAGCAACATTCTGTAGGAAACAGATGTACAGGTAGAGGTGGAAGGAAGTGTCACAAGTGGGTATGGATATTTGAAAAAAACATTCTCCACACGCAAATGAGATCTGGACTTGAGAGTTGAGAGAAGGAGTATTTCACAGTTTCAGATAAGGTGGACCCTACCTGTACTGCTAAGTAACTTTAATGATTCTTATATTCACTTGAGATTTTTTTTTTTCAAACGTAAACCTAGAGTTATATTTTATATAGATAGAGATCTGTTGCGATTTGCCTGTCTACTCAGGGAACTCCAATGCAATATAAAAGAATATCTCTTTTATATAAGATGACCATCACAGTCGGGTCTGATCATCTTCATAACTTTAAAGGTAGCATAATCTTCTGAGAGATTAGCTGCTCCTGACTAGATGCAGATGTAATGGTGTTCTTCGGAGTATCTCAGTGAATATAGTAGAAAACACAGCATCATGTGTCCAGTGCACTGACATGAGGCCTTTGATGCTCAAGAGTATGGATGCAGTTGACCAAGAAGACATTCTTCCAGAATCCAGTCTGTATCCAGTCAGGCTAAACAGAAAATTAAACAGCAGGCAGTTCTGCCTTTGAGGATTATGAAACATGAGTGGAATCATCCCAGTAGAACATTAAAGTCCTGTGGACATAGAACTTAAATATTGCAATTATTGCTTTGTCACTTGGTTGCATTGTTATATAAGACAAGTTTTAACCTTCTAAACTAAGAGTTAATGCTGGTTCTTGGAAGTCCCAATGCATAAACAGTCAACTGGAAGAATCCTTTGTTGTTTCTTCCATTAACTCAGAATCTCAGACTGACAGAGATGAGGGAAGTCTTTAGCCTTGAGAATCAGACCATGAAGGAAAGGAGTAACTACAAATCTACCTATGCTGTTTCTGTTCTGCAAGTGCCTTGGTTACAGGACAGTCCTTGGTTCATTGGTAGCATTAATCTGTTCTTTATCTTGTCAGTACCAGAAACTGGAAATACATTTACCAAATGGTTCAAGAGGACAAGGAACTTGAAAAGGGAAGTTTTCTTCAATTAAAGTTTTATTATTTAAAATACTCATTCCACTTTTTAAAATTACGATTATTACAGTATACATAACTTAGTAGTTACCATTTTTAAATACACAGTTCTATGGCATTAAATGTATTCACAGTTTTTTGCAACCCCATCTTCCATCTCCAGGATATTTTCATGTTCTGCAGCTAAAATTCTCTAACCATTGAATACTGATTCCCCATTTTTCCCTTTTCAACTTTTGGCAACAGCTATTTCACTTTCTGTCTCTGTGAACCTCATGTAAGTGGAATTATATAATATTTGTCTTTTTGTGACTGGCTTATTTCAGTTAGCGTAGTATCTTCAAGGTTCATATCGTTGTGTGTGTCAAATTGTATTTCCTTTTTAAGCTGAATAATAGTGTATGTAAACGCCATATTTTGTTCATTCATCTGTCACTGAACACTTGAGTTGTTTCACCTTTTGACTATCATGATTATTGCTACTGTGAGGTATAAAAATATCTGTTCAAGGCCCTGCTTTAATTTCATTTGCATATGTATACACGTAAGTGGAATTACTGGATCATATGGTAGTAGTATGTCTAACTTTTTCAGAAAATGCCATATTGTATCCCATAGTGACTACCATTCTATATTCCCAGCAACAATGCACAAAGATATTTCATTTCTGGCCCAGCACAGTGGCGCTTGCCTTCAATCGCAGCCTACAAAGTAAAGCCGAGACTAGGAATCACTTGAATTTGCGGGTTCAAAACCAGCCCAGGGCAACATAGCGAGACCTAGTCTTAAAAAATAGCTGGGCGTGGTGGCGCATGCCTGTAATCCCAGCTACCTGAGAAGCTGAGGCAGGGGATCGCTTGAGTTCATGGTACCCCAGGCAGTGTGAGCCTGTGGTTCCTCAGGCAAAATAGCAAGACCAAGCCTCAAAAAAAATTTTTATTTCATTTCTCCACATCTTCATTAGTTGTTGTTTTCTGATTTTTTTTTTGGAGAGGGGCATTCTAATGCAAAAATATGATATCACATTGTAGTTTTGATTTGCATTTCCATAATGGCTAATGATGTTGAGCATTTCTCAAATGTCTATATTATTGTGTTTTAAAATTATAATTACTGCTTTCTCACTTGATTGGCTTTAGGATGATTGATCATTAACTTTACCTTTGAGGGAAAGGAAGGCAGATAGACAAAAAGTGTCAGATATGGGCTCTGATTCTTCTGTCTCTGCTATAGGTTAGTTGTGTGACCTTGGACAATTTCATATAACCTCTCTGGGCTTCTCTTTTTTTTTTCTGGTTAAACTAGGAAATCTTTAACTGCCCTACCCAACTCTCAGAGAGCTGTTAGGAGGAAAAAAACAGGTTTGTCAACATGTTTTATATTTTATACATAATTTCATTAAAGTACAATATACATATCACATTATCATTTGGGGCTATTAAGTCTGCTGCTCCTGAAAACTTAATCAAACCTGATGGCAAGACAGATAATACCGTCTTTTTGTCTTACACCAAAGACTTTAAGTTTCTTTGGTAAGTAAGTGTTATAGAGCATGATTGAGTTACTTACTCATAACTCTTCATCTCCCAAGATGGAGTTCATTATCTCTTAACTCGGGCAAGGGTCAAGGTATTTGACATGGTTCCTCATACTACTCCCCAAGTGACCACAAAGTCTGATATGCTTTGTTTGGGCATATGAATTCACCTCATCATTTCTCGTAGAGTAAGTTTATTTTATAATCTAAAAGATACTATATGCTAAAAAGTAACATCCATGCTTTTCAGCTACCTCATCAGGTTTTAATCACATTTTTGTATTATTATTGTCCCATTTGGGATTGTGAACTTCCATATACATCATCTAATCATGTCTTCTAGGTTCTTTTCCCCCTTTTTGTTTCTTTGCTTTAGCACAGAGACTTGAATCTAAATGAATAGAAGACTTGAACATATATTGAGATTTATGTTGGAACGTTATTTATATATTAGCAGTTACAGTTTAGAATCTGTATTGATTCAGACACCAAGGTGAGTGTGCCCTTTAGAACTATTCTAGTCACCACATAGTTGCCTAATTGAGATCAAAATGGATAAACAGGAATGGGGTTTCTTTTAAATGGCTGTTGATCAAAAGATAAACCGAGTGTGTTGTTCTCCAGAAAAATTTGGAGAAAAGCATTGATTTCAATAAGACTTCATCTCTTATAGATTTAGGGGTTTATGTTGTAGCAAGCATGGTATTCTTGGTATAGTCTTGCTTCTGAGCTATCCAAGTTATCCCGAGATGCACAGTACATTTTTGTTTATAAAGAGGTTGCTTTAAGTAAACCCAGGCGCTGCTACCAAGCAAAGCAATTATCTCCCTTTTTTTCGTTCTGTGATTTTGGTGGCTTTGGTTAAAGTGCAATACTTTAACCAAATACTTCTAGAGACCTACAAAAGTGTTTTTACTTGATCCTTTTTCCTGTAGTCTGTAGACTAAAACCTGTGATTTTTAACTTCTACAAATATATTCCCTCATCTTGAGAAAAATGTTAGAGCTACATGTATTGACCAGGGAAGATGTCCAAAATATATTACTTCAATAAAAATATGTGTGTGAGAGATTGTTTGGGTGTAATAATTGCATTTGTGTTTAAAAGAGAAAAACTATATATATGCATACATATATTTATAGTGTACAGTTTCTTTTTACTTTTTGAGAGCTACACTAATGAAACCATCAGCCATATTACTCTAGAAAGGAAGTAGGGATTTCAAAAGAGATATTTTATTCAGCTACAGTGATTGATTTTTCTTTTTTACTCTAAATATACATTGCTTTTTATAATAAAGAAAATGATAACTTTTAAGAAGAACCTACTCCAATTCCCCCAATTTTACGTGAAATTGAAACTTGCATTTAATACGGTCTTCCAGTTTAAACAGTATAGTGGAATTAGAGACACTGAATTGACCCTCAATTGAAACAGCTAAACTGCTGAGTATAATATAATGCATCCTTAGCTGGCATGCAAACAAGAAATCTACAGATCTTAAAAACTAAATGAGTAAAAGATTACTGACAAGTGAGTGAGAGTGAAAGCTGGCTGGTGCTGCTTGCCCTGAGGACTTCTTTCAAACTCTGAGCTTACATTTTAAAAGCTGCTTGGGATGTGAGGATAAGCATAAAAACCTAAGATTCAGCCTAATTGAGGGAAGCCTATAGGAGAGTCTCCAAAAGAACTACATCCTCACTGTAAGGGTGAATGAGGAATAAGCCTCACTCAGAATTCATAGCCATGAGCTAACTTTCACATGGGTTTTTAGTCCCCCTTCAGTACCACATACTTGAAGAATCTTGAGCAGATCATTTAAAGTGATGTCTATCAGGTAGTGTCCAGCATTACTGACAGAAATAGAAATTAAGTCCTCTCCAGAGAAATTCAACTTCAACTTTGGCCACCAAAATTCCCATGGATAAAGCTCCATGTAAATCAGGCTACATTTTTAGTGGGCTGAAAGAAAATAGTTGTCATTGCCTTGTCAAGCTATCTTTTATTTATTTGTTTGTTTGTTTGTTTGTTTGAGACTAGGTCTTACTATTTTTGCCTGTGGAACCGCAGGCTCATGTTGCCCAGGGTACCACAGACTCAATCAATCCCCAGCCTCAGCTTCCCAGGTAGCTGGGATTACAGGTGTGCACCACCACGCCCAGCTATATATTTTTTTGGAACTAGGTCTCACTACATGCCCCCAACAGGACTCGAACCACGATCCCTGGCCCCAGCCACGGCTTCCTAGGCTGCCACTTATAAGCATGCGCCACCATGCCCAGCCTCAAGCTATCTTTTAAAGCAAAAATTGATGAAAACATTTATGCACAATAACTTGTATGCAAGTATTCATGGCACCTTTATTTTTAAAAGCCTCCAAACTAGACAAAACCTAAATGTCAGTCAACAGGTGGATGGATAAACAAGTTTGTATATGCATACTGTGGGATACTACTCAGCAATAAAAGGAATGAAGTATTGATAGAATCCCAAAATTGTGTGAAAACTAGTAAAATTCTAGAAAATGAAACTAATCTTTACCAACTTGAAATAGTTTGGTAAAATTGCCTGTGGATAGGTGAAGGGGGAATTTTGTATTACAAAATACAAAATGTGATGAGGAAATATTTGGAGGTAATGTTCATGTTCTTGTGGCAATGACTTTTTTTATTTTGATGATGTATAACTTGTTTATATGTAATTTACAATTAATATAATCTGATTAAACTTTATATAGAGTTAACTATGAGATATGCATAGAATATGTATATAAGGTTTTAAAGCTTGTACAGTTTGGTGGTTTTTAGTGTATAGAGTGGTACAATAATTCCCACTATCTTAATTGCAGAACATTTTTGTTACCACTAAAAGAATCTTTAAAAAAAAAAGAAATAGATCGCCTTTTTCACTGTCATCTGTCATCACTCTTCATTCTCTCTTCCTCTTCACACCTGGCAACTTCTTTTTTTTTTTTTTTTTTGAGACTAGGTCTTACTATGTTGCCTGGGGTAGTCCCGAACCTGTGGACTCAAGTGAATCCCTAGTGTCCCAGGTAGCTGGGATTACAGGCACGCGCCATCACACCCGGCTATTTTTTAGAGACTAGGTCTTGCTATATTCCCTCATATCTTCACCACTTCTTTTTGTCTTTATTTTTCTAGACATCCTAATGGATTTTGATTTGCTTTCTCAAAAGCTTACCATGTTTAATAGCATCTTTTTATAGTTATTTGCTATTTGTATATCTTATTAGATTCTTTACTTGCAAATATATATGCCTGTTCTGTGGGTTGACTGTTTCACAGTCTTGAAATTTTAAAGTTTGGTGACATGTAATTGTTATTTTCTTTTGTTACTTGTACTTTGTTACTTGTACATTTTTAAACAATAAAAACTGAAAAAATTATCACCAAAACACCCTTGTAAAAGATGTTCTGGCTACTTAAAGGATATACTTTAGGAACTGTTGTATATGCAAGAAGGAATGCTTTACCATAACGGTACTGATAAAATTGAATCAGATTGCTTACAAAAGAATCATGGAGTTGGGAGGCCTTTTTAAAAGACTGGTCTTTACCCAGTATTCTCATAACCTCTCAAGATATTTCCCAGAGCTACTATATCATGAGATAGTCACTATTGAAAAGATCCTTTTTAAACTGAACATCGTCTGCTCTTCTGTAATTCCCACTTACTGGTTTTAGAGAGAATTATAGTAATTTTTTCTATGCCTGACTTACGTTAGTATACATGAAATTCCTCCTTGATTGTTTTTTTCCTCCTAGATTGAATATTCACCAGTACAGTCAGATTCTTAGCCAGTGCTATCAAAACAGTAGTTTTCTGTGATGAAGGGATTGTTCTTTTTCTACACCACCTTACATGATAGTCATTAGCCGTGTGTGAATATTGAATACTTAAAATGTGGCTAGTGCATTTGAGAAACAGAAATTTTAATTGAAATATCTGCATGTGGCTAGCTATTACTACATTGAAACAATTAAATTCTCGGTCTCTCTTCAGACTGGATTCCTCTGTATCACTGATGTTTAAATTGTGGTGCCAGGACCAGCAGTATGAAGTTCATCTGTGAACATAGTAGTTTTAGACAGTACTCCAGAAACTCTGAAACTGGAACCCAACTGTCATTTCTAACAAGTGCACTAATGCTTGAAAGTCAGTTCTAGTTCTTCAAGGATCCTGTTAAAAACCTGTGTTCAGATAACATTTAAGATATCTCATCTGAAGAAAGTTTTAATGAATCTTTTTTTTTTTTAATATATAAACAATTTTATTTTGTTCTTTGGGTTACAACCTCTCTTATATATTTTTCCCCCTCCCTCTGGTGCTCCCTCCATTCTCTCACACCCCACTCTTTGTAATTTATTAGCTGTGCTGAATCCATTAGTCTCTTTCCTGTGTTAGTGTCTTTTCTCTGGGTTAGGGACTGCATTGTTGGGTCCAGGCGCACCTTGCTGTTAGATTTTCAGTCTTAAGTTTGCGTTGGGTGGCCAGGTTATATTCGTTTGTGATCTGTTCATGTTTTTTTGCTGCAGGCCATCCTCTCCAATCCAATCCCATCTCCATTGCTTTGCTGCTTTTCCTTATGTTTCTGGTGTCGGGCTTTGGGGGTCTTGCCTCCTGCCAGTGTTGGTCAAGAAATTTCTCTGAGTTCAGGCTTTGAGACTAAGTCTTGCTATATTTGCCCGTGGAACCGCAGGCTCTCGTTGCCCAGGGTACCTCAGACTCAGGCACTTCCCAGCCTCAGCTTCCCAGATAGCCAGGATTATAGGCGCGCGCCATCACGCCCTGCTGTTGTTTGGAACTAGGTCTCGCTACGGGCCCCAGGCGGGACCCGAACCAGGATCCCTAGCCCCGGCCACTTCATAGGCTGAAGCTTACAGGCACAAGCCACCGTGCCCGGCCCATGAGTTCAGGCTTCTGCGAGTGGCCTTTGAAGGTTATCTCCTCTGCTTCCTTTTGCAGTTTTGGTGTGGGGCCCTTATCCCCTCTTTGGTCATCCTCTCCTCTCCCTTGATGAGGGGAGGGTGTGTTGCTCTCCTTGAATATATCTCCAAATTGAAGTCCCAGGTTTTGGCCCCGACAGTGTAGAAGTGTGCCTGGTGACATCGTGTCTCTATGGTTGTTTTTCTGGTCTTACTTATACTGGTTCACTTGGTTGTTCATCTGCTGTGTCCTGCTCCGGTCTGTGGGCTGGACTTTTGCCTGGTCCCTCACCCGTTCTATGTTGGGGTTGCTGTTGCACCTATTGTGGTTGTTCTGAAGTTTAGCTGGAGTAAGAAGTAAGAGAGAGATGGAGGCCGCCGTCCTCCGCTTGCCCGGCGCAGGAAGGTCTCAGCGCAGGGGCGGGCCCACCCGGGGACCTCTCGCCTGTCCATGCGCCCCAGCTTCCTGGGGCTGGGGGCTTCATGGTGCCGCCCAGGCCGGCTTGTAAGTGGCCGCGGCCACTTACTGGCAGGTGGGGATTCGCCCCCCACCCCGTTCCCCCACGGGGGAACTCAAGTTTTAATGAATCTTTAAAAAGTTGAGATACTGTGATCTAGTTAACACATGGACTGTGTATATTATAAAATAAGTAAAATGTGGTTATGAAAAAACTAAAGTACCACCTACAGTCCACAAGAAAGAGTGAGAATGTCCTTCTAAATGTCACATAGACAGTTATACTGCTGGGATTAAAACACAGCACTCTGATTCACAACCTGGCAAGATTTTCATCTCTCAGGCTGTTTTGTGAAATAGACCCCATGGTGTCTCCTAGAAGAGAAGAGAAAAAGTCTGGTTCCTTGGCATGTATTTCACTCCCTCTTTCAGCATGAGGGGATGAGACACATCTTCCTGCCTGCCCTTGTGCCACTTTTCCCTGTTGTTAGGGTGCCTCTATAGTTACACATGATGCCCTGGAAACATTTTCCCTGCTAGGGTTTAATAGGCTTCACCTATATAGTTAACTTTTTCTTCTCTTATGCTTGAAACTTAGAAGAGGAACTGACTTGTTCTGTTGCTGGCCTTGAGCCAGATGTCATAACTTCAGGCAGTGCCACGCTACATATCTCCAGCAGTTTGAAATGGAGAACGGAGTTAAGAGATAAGATCAGCAGCTTTAGGTGATGGCATTGTTTCAAATAAACCATGCATGACCCAAAGCTTCCACTTCAAATGGGGAATGAAATTGCTTCATCCTTTGACAGCTTGCTCCATGAAAGAAATTTATCTTCACTTAATTGCTTTAGATCCCAGGAGGCTATATACTGTAATTTCTAGGAGATAATTTTATCAAAAATTTTAAACATGTGACTGTGAATGTGACTATGCAGCTGAAATGGGCAGGGAGAAGGGAGAACAGTGGAGGACCAACATCCTGCTGAGCTCGCTGGTAGGTTTGTGTTATCATTTTTGGAATCTTCTTGGATCCTAGGCCACTTACACTCTGATCTAATTGAGATTCAGGGTTCTTAATAGAGTCCTGTGCTGCTAGAGTTAAACGATCTTGTCTGCTACTCAAGTAGCTGGGTAGCGTTTTGCTCATACTCCTGAAGCTGGGAGGGGTCAGGCTGGCTGGCTGGCTGACTTCCGGCTGCATGTCTTCATCTATTCCGGCTGGGCAGTCTGTCCATACTGTGGGCCAGAGTCACTGGGGGTTCCGGTCAGTGGCAGCTGAAAACCAGTAAACTTGTTGATTTTAAAACATGACTATTTAGATGTTAGGGATAAACTTCCTGTAAATGAAGACAGACTCCTTAATCTAGGTTTGTTTGAATTTCCAGGTCTCCTTTTCCTGGATCTTTACATTTGAAAGAACCTGAAGTTGTTACCCCATCATTTTCACTAATTCCAACTACTATCTGCCTTGACCCTATATTTTTTTTCTCTCATTTCTGAAATTTCAGAGTTACACATACACATACACTAACCCTATTTCTTTGTGATACAACCCCTAGAAAGACCAGAGGCATTTTCTGAGTATAGACATGTTTTCTTTGATGATCTCACCTTTTTCTGTCTGCATCTGCCTTTAAGATAATACACTGCGTTTTAGTTTGTGAACAGTGTGATCTACTCTTTTATAGACATTCCCAAGTGTCTAGTGTGGCACTACAGATCTCATGAGGGCTTGATAAATACTTTCTATATGAGTAAGAGCCAGTGAGACATAGCTGGATGATATGGTTTATGGGCACTCCTGCCCTAAAGAAAAGATAGGTCTGACTTGGAGGTCTGGGGGACTTTTGGATTTTTCAGTAAGATCAGGGAATACCTGGGGCTGCACAAGAACAAGGGGTGCCAAAATCAAGATAATCCAATCAAAACAAAAATCTGCAGAGCTAGAGATTTCCATTTCCCATTAAGTTCTGTCCATGCCAGCTCCCATGGAGACTTCTGCTCATAGGGGTCATTCACCAGGTGTTCTTTGTCCTACCTTTCTCACTTAATCTGGGTCAGTCATACTCCTCATATCAGTCAGAGGGGAGCTTTGCTTTTCCTTTTAAACTCCTCCCCAAGAAATCTGACAGCTATAATGAGTAAGCTAATTTGCATTTGAAAAAGGTCATACTGGTATGCCTCTAAGGGAAATCTGCAGCAAGTACTGTCACATCATTTCTTGGACTCACATCAAGGAGTTTTTGAAAGAATTACACTTTTGCTCACATCTAAAACATAAGCACCTGAGTAGCAGCCTGGAGGGGTCAGAGGGTCAGGGTGTTTGTTCTAGCGTGTGTCTTTCAGGCTAGAAAAATATGTGTCTGTATCCTCACCACCCTCTTCTGGAACAACTACTACTCTATTTCTGCCTCTGAGCTGAAATGCAGACATCTTATAATATATGGGATTGTCCAGGCAGATGAAGCAAGCCAGTAAGTTGTTGACCACTTACTTGCCCTTCATGGGGTTTGGTTAGCATTGTTGAGAAGTATGAGTCCTTTAGTATGAGTTAAAAATCACAAAAAATATTATTTTAATCAATTCCACACCCCATCATGAAGTTACTAATTCCTCAAATGGACAGATTGTGTATTTTTGACAACTTTATTATTACATGCTTTTCATGGTCAGTAACCCTTGCTTCAGGCCATTTCTTTTAGTTTGTTTTTTTCTTAGGAGTTGAACATACCTGTTTGTCCTCTTGTCTTATTAAAAAAACACACTGAATTTATATTGAACACATAAGGACTTACAAAAGGGATAATTGAATTTCTGGTATCTTTAGACCAAAAAGCCAAGAAAAGGTTCTTTTCAGAGAATGAGTCATCTCTGGTGCCTTTATGGTGGATTCCACAAATCTAGTTACTGTGTATGTTCAGTAAAGATTTGCCCTGAGGATGTTTGTCTCACTCAGGACAGAATGTGTGTGTGTCTTGAACAAATCTGTTTGTACCTCTGGGAAGGTAATCATCCAAAATAAGGAAACTGGGACTCCCCAAGGACTTAGGAGCCATATGAGGAATAAACTAAGAGATGAGCATTTTAGCTTAGGTATTGAGAAGAAATGTGATAGACTATATAGGAAAGAGGATTACATATAATTTTCTTGCTTTTCTGTAGTCCACTCTATAGACTGCAGTGTCCAGTTAACAGTAACCACTAGCCATACATATGAAATTAAGTAAACTTTAAATTTCCTTTCTTAGTCATACTAGTCACATTTCAAATGGTTAATAACCACATGGATAATTAGCTGTCTTATTGTTAGAGGAGGTATAGAAAATTTTCATCATTACTAGAAGTTCTGTTGGACCACTATGATGCGTTTGTGGTAAAGTCAAGAAGTGAGACTTGATTATTAAGGTTAGTGATAATGACAAGAAAACTATTTGGGGTGGGGGGGTGACACTACTGACACTTAGATACCTAAGATGTGATTCTCTCACCTTAGAGTCCAGAGCAACTCAAAGCCAGCATGGTGGTTCTGAGTTGGCAGATGCTGTGACCTCTTTCATTTCATTTCTGTCCATTGGAATGTAGTGGACAGAAGTCTTCCAAGAATCAGAGATCAGATCTTTGGAGCAGATTCCCAAAGAGTATAAAATTATGAGTCCTATTGAGATAATGTCATAGTATATTTACCAGGATTCAGATAACAGGGTATTATCTCTAAAAAGTATTTTCATGATCTATAAGACATTTTTCTACATTTATAAGCACAATGTCTTTTCCTAATTCTTTTCTTATTTAATTTGCGCCCCTCATCATCCCCTGCTTTTCCTCTTTTTCATTGATTAAAAATTACATAGGCATTCTACATAATGTTACAATGTCTTATTTCACTTAACTCCCAAAACTAGCTGGGCACAGTGGCTAGTGACTGTAAGCTTCAGCCTATGAAGCGGCTGGGGTTAGGGATCACAGTTCATGTACCGCTCAGGGCAACACAGCGAGGTCTAGTGCCAGAATATAGCTGGGCATGGTGGACACGCCTGTAATCCCAGCTACCTGGGAAGCTGAGGCAGGGGATTGCTTGAATCTGTGGTACCCCGGGCAATGTGAGCCTGCGGTTCCATGGGCAAAAATAGCGAGACCTAGTCTCAAAAAAAAAAAAAAAAAAAAAAACTCCCAAAACTCTGTGAGGTATAGTCAAATGTTAAGACAGAGAAAATAAGACAGAGAGACTGATTGACCTGATACAACAATAGTAGACAAGAACCCAGATAGGTCAGTTAAGTGTTGAGTTTGAGTGTATATGAATGAACCCTAACTACTGACATTTAAATACCTAAGGTGTGATACTCTCATCTGAAGAGTCCAAAGCAGCCCAGAGCTAGCATCTGAGTTGGCTGTGACCTCTTTCATTTCTCCAACATCCTAGGGCTTGGCCCCATTCTAGGAGTGCTACTAGAACATTGAAATGAGAAAGAGGACAAAAATGATCTCCCTTGAGACTTTGAGGTTTTACCTAGGACTTCCGCTTTCAACTCAGTCACATGGCTATCTTTGTTGCAGAGAAAGCTGGAAATACAGTCACCTTAATTGGGCAGAAGTGTTCCCAACTAAAAATCAAAAACCCATCTACAAAAAGAGGAAATGGATATTGGGAGGGAACTGATGATCTCTACCCCAAAAGGCATTAGGTTTTTGGAGCAATGCTTTCCCACTGCTTCATGTT
>PVHY01024279.1:0-19830 GCA_004024945.1 Uropsilus gracilis
CCCCCAGGAGCCTTTAGCTGTGACTTCCCCACCCCCCACCATGGCAGATCCTGAGAGACAAGGCTTTGTGCTCTGTCATTTTCCCTCTCAAAAATTGCCAAGAGAAACCAAAGGACCATCATCCCTCCAGGCGCAGTCCTCGCCGTGTTATTTTGTATGAGACAGAGGCCGGGCGCCCAGAGAGGAGGCCGCAGGGAAGTGGGCAGAAACCATTTCGGGTGAACAGACTTTAAAACCTCAGCGCCACATTTCACAGGGAGACTAAAGTTAAAAGGATCATTTCAAATGAATTTTGCCATCAGAGTAAGAAATTTGTCTCCCCAAAAATGTTTTAATTTGACAGTCGGCTTCAAGGGCTTGGCAGAAGCCGTTTTGTGAGCAGACATGATCAAAGAATGAAACAAAATACATCGCACCACCAAGACTCTGTTAACCACTTGACATAATTGTGTTTCATCCAGAGTCGGATTTTTGGCAAAACGGAGAAACGCTTTTCTTTCCATGACGTCCCTGTCTGTGGTGTCTGGAGCAGGTCCCGTGGGGGGAGAGATGCAGCAGGCAGACAGGGCCCCCCTCAGCTATCCGCCCTCAGTGCCACCCAGGGAAGCAACAGGGCCAGCTCTGACAGTGGCAACCAAGGACCAGACCTCTCTTACCACAACAGGGCTTCAGGAGCTGCACTCAGCTTCCGCCCTCCCCAGACCCATCTCAGCGGCAGAGTGCAGCTTTGGAACTGGGCAGTTGCTGACTTCTACTGTCCCGGTCTCAGGGTCAACATGCTTCATCTACATACTTAGCTTCGCCCTAGCAGCTGTGGTTCCAAGTGGGGCCCACACCCCAACCCTAAGCCCCCCTCCCCGCAATCTCCAGGCCTATTAAATGGGCGATTTACGGGCCTGACACATAGATTTGTATTAGCTGCACCAAGATCAATTTTAATGCCTCCTCTGACTAAGAAGATGCCCTTGAACAGCTTCTGCCCCGCTGAGAGATCTGAGTGCATTTCCCTCATCAATTACTCAGTAGCCACGACCTCTGATCAGGCAGCCCACCTTGCATCCACCTGCCCCTGTGTCCAGCACCAGTGGCCGTCTACTAGTTCACCATCCATCAATTATTATGGGCCACACTTAGATGCTAAGAAAGTAAAACTCTTCTTGCCCCCTGGAGATTTATAACCTGTTTCTTATGCTAATGCAGCTGGTCTGAAGGTCAGGGCAGGAAGTCTGAGCCTGACCTGGAGAAAAGCTTCCTGGGGGGGAGGGGCAGTGCAGTGCAGTGGTTACAAGGCACAGACTGTAGGCAAGAGACCTGGGGTTGAATCCTAGTTCCCCAGCCCACCAGCTGTGTGTCCTCTGGAAAATAACTCAACCTCTCTGAGTTTCAGATGATTAAAGTGTATACCAAGTAGACCCTTGTCAGAGTTCACTGAGATACGGATTTAGAAGATTCTGGTCCAGAGAAGACATAGGTGAGTCCTTCAGTGCAGTCTTTCTTCTTGCAAAGACATTTGGTCCTTGGAAAAGGGCCCAGGCCTGCCTAGGTTTACTCCCCAACTCTGAGCTTCCTTCCTCCATACTATGTTGAGCCTTGGTTTCCTCATCAGTGAAATGGGGGACGCAGTCTAACCCTTGGGATAGGGTTGAAGATGAGGGGGAACCCCTATGTGGTAACTTCAGTTTCTTCCTCCTCTTCCCCCTACTTCTCTACCCCCAGATGGAATGAAGGGTGGGGTGGGGACAACCGCAGACATGAAGCCCAGATCACTGCCTGGTTCAGCCTGTGATGCTCACTCTCTGCCAAGTCTCTCTGCCTGGTCTCTGGGGTCTCCTCTAGTGAGGGGGAGCTCACTACCCCCCGCCCAGACTGAGTGGTCAGAGCCCAGGACTGAGAAGACAGGGCAAGGAGCCCTGAGCTTTGCAGCCTCAGGCACCAGCCCTAGGGGTGCAGCCCAGAACCCTCCCAGGAGCTGCCCCAGCTCCACAGGAGCACGTTCTGCCATGCCTCCAGTAGGAGGCCAAGGGAGAGACAGCCATAAAAATGAAGAAAGATAATAAAGAAAAAGGAAATCTGAAATCTTCTGGGAATGGCCAAGACCCATTTATCAAGTTCTCTCTGAACCATCTGGAAAATCTGTTTTCTAAATGCTGTTGGCCTTTACCCATTCAGGGGGTGACTCAGCTGCTGGCCTATGACCACATGGGGAGAGCAGTGGCCTTGGCCCCTCAGCAGTCATGTCCAGGCCACTGGATGTGGCGGGAAGGCTCCTGTCCACCTTGCTGTGTGGCCTTGGGGAATCAGGCTCCCTCTCTGCACCTTTAGAAGGTATGATCACTGGGCAACATGTAATTGTATGGAGAGGAAAGGCAGGAGGGGTGTTGTGTAGGAAAGGGCAGAAAAGATACCACACAGGAGGAAAATCCTTATACCTGGAAGGTGAGGTGAGAAAGAGGAGTCTCAATGATCATAGCCACGTCTTTGAGCCTCCCCCTGCCACCAGGAACTCCAGGGATCATCCTTGATCCCCCCCCCCATGCACTCCCTTCACCTCAACATCCAATCCACCTCCGGTGTCATCTCCCACATCCCTGTGATCCATTGTTTCCAACCCACAGCCTCTCCTCATCCCATCACTGCCCATCTGGACAGTTCTGCAGTGCTATGCAGGCCTCCTGCATCTATTCCCGCCCCACTGCCCTCTCCTAACCAGGGACCAAAAGGGGGGTCTCTTAGACTCTTTGAGAGCTCCCCAATGCTCTGAATGTAAAAACAAAACTGCTCCCTATGGTCAGCCCGGTCCTCAGGTCCTGCAGAGTCTGACCCTGCATCTCCCCTTCAGCCTCACTTGTTGTCGATAACCTCTCATCCCCACCCTAACCTCCAGGACCACCATCCAGGCCCATTCTCCATGCCCTCCCTCCATCACAGGGCCTTTGCACAAGTTGTTCTGCATCCTGGAGCACACTTGCTCCCCATCTCCCCAGAGGCTCCCCTCCACAGCCCTGGGGCCCCTCCTCAGGGAAGCCCTCCTTGGCTTTCCTGAGCAGGTCAAACCCTAAACAAGCTCCCGAGTGCTAGGGACCTTGTCCTCAGTACATTGGTTATAGGGTGGTGACCATCTGTGCCCCCCCCCACACACACACACTGGGTGCTCTGGGCCAGGGAAGGGCATCCTCTTCCTGCAGGAGCCTGCACTCTGTAGGGCTCAGTAGGCACCAGCAGGAGGATGGGGAGGAGGGAAGAGGGCAGATGGAGTCAGCACTGCTTGAAGAAGGGGCCCTGAGAAACAGAAAACAGCAGCATGCATGGAAGGAAGAATCCGGGACTCTAAGTCACAGCAGGGCTGCTGGGGACAATGACAGAGGATGAGAGTCACTCTCGGAAGTCCAGATGGAGGCCTGAAGGACAGGGACTCCCTAGAAGAGTAACAGTCTCCCTCGCAAGGCTGTAGAAGGGCCTGCTGCTCTGACCATGCTGGTCCCCTCCTTCCAAACCATCTATGGCTCCCCAGTGCCAGTCTGATAAAACCACATTCTCTTCACTTCTCCCCATTTGCCCTCACTGCCCCCAGATCCAGGACTATTCATCCCCTAGTCCACAACCCCCATTTACTGTCTCCTCTGGCAGAATGTCCCTCCCCCAACCCTGCCTTCTGAAACTCAAGTCCCTTTCAAGACTCAGCTCAAGTGTCATCTCCTCAGGAGGCCTCCTCTGACTCCCTTAGCGGACAGCTGGGCTCCTCCCTCCTCTGTTTCCAGGAACACAGCTGCATCCTCTTCCAGAGCTTGTTCCCATCGCTCCACAAGGGCATCAACTACTAGAAATGGCAGGTTTTTTTCTCCTCTTCCTCATGCCTGGCACACAGTAGGCCTGCAGAGTGGGTTGGGTGGAAGAATATTACTGGCCTCCATGTATCCAGGACCCGCTGCGTACCAGGCCCCACACTGACATTTTCCCAATCTCATTTCATCTCATCCTCCCCGCAGCCCCTTGTGCAATGTGTGGATATACACCCACATCACAGATGGGGAAACTGAGGCTGGAGTGGACTGGGTCACTTCCTAAGACACGCTGAGGCACCTGCCTCCAATACCTCTCCTGCTCCTCCTGAGCAGAGCGCCCGCTTCACACTCACCCAGGTCATTCCAGTCGACCCTGCCACTCGCTGAGGACCCAATGGCAGCTTTGATTGAAAGCCACGATCACAAACATGCAGCCTCTGTTTAGAGCAAGAAAAGGACCCAGCAAGAGTATGTCCACCTGGGAAGTCTCTGCATCCACAAGACAACCTCCCAGTCCCACTCAGGGAGCCTCAGTCATCCCAAGCATCAGTGGGAGCCCTACTAAGTGCACACAGAGACACTGACAGTTCTTGGCCCACAGTCCAGGAAGGTTATCCATGGACCAGGGGACTCTGGCTGCCAATCTCCAGCAAGCAGGGGTCATGGAGCCATTCGAGTCCCAGAGTCCTGGGTGGGGAGGGAGATCTCAGAGAGAAAGTGGGGGAGGCTGAAGAAGAAGTAGGATGTGCCAGGGAGATGAATCCACCAGCTCAGACATGAAAGAAATATGCTCAATTATATTTTGTTGCATTTCATTGGAATGTACACTTTGTACTTAGCTGCCTGCAGCCTCCGATTACCCGGAGAGAAAGCACAATGAAAGACAGAGAATAAAACAGACAAAAACTGCTCCTGAAATTGGAATCATTAAGAGAGAAATAATAGCCGGACGTGAGACAAAAACAGCTTCTTGGCACCAAGACACTCACAGCACTGACCCAAGTGGCTGCAGCCAGTAGCACAGTTGCCCACCTGCCTGGTCAAGGTCACTGGCATGTGAGTCAATTACAGACCAAGTCAGGAAGCCCTGGCTGTTCTAGAACTGCTCCCCATTGCAAGAGAAGCCCGATGCCTTATGGTGGGGGGTGTGGGCTGGGGTTCAGCCCAGGGCAAAAGGAAACCCCAGAGACCTCCCCTAGGATGGTAGCCCTCTTGGCAAGTCTGTTGGTGAATCTAGCTAGATCAGGGTAGCCCTTCTCAGCACCTTCTCTCTCTGGAAGTCTTGGAAGGGGGGACTTCCTGGAGCCTCCATCTTCCTGGCCACTGATTCTGCCCACCTTAGAATTCAGAACCCCATGCCAGGGAGCACCAGGCAGAGGGCTGGGAAGAGAACCAGAGAACTCCTGCCACACACGTGCCATGTATATGTGTGTGCGCGAGGGCAAGAACGCACACATACAGACTGCCAAGTCAGGCTCTCCCTGTCCAATGCCTCCAGCACCAGTCTGGCTGGAGACATCTGCTGTGGCTCCTTGCCCCTAGTGCCAGGGTTAAGCGAGAGTGTCCAGGCGCCTCCTGCTGCCTAGTATTACTGAGGCACTGCTCATATGCTGTCCTTGCCCTCTCCCTTCCCCCTCTTTTTCTCCCTGTCTCCCTTTCTCCCCTTTCTTCTTTCTCCTTCTCTTTTCCTTTCCCTTTCCCCTACCTTCCCTCCTTCCCCATGTCTCTCTCACATACACACACACACAGAGCTGCATAGAGGTTGGCCAGGTCACTGGCCAGGTTTCACCATCTCTGCAACCTCTCTCTGTAAGAGAGAGACAGAACGCCTGCTCCTCAGCTCTGGTCCACCCAGCCCTGGGCCACACTGGCACCCATAATAATGCATAGATCCCCAAGAGCCTCTGGAACCCTTAATTCTCCATATGTGCTCACCATTCAAAAATACCCCAGGAAGATGGATCCATGTGGCCCCTACTCTCCGAGAGCTCACAGACTAGTGTGGGTGACAGTTGATATCAATGAACCCTCAAAAAAAGAATTGCTAAAGAAGACCAGGGAGAAAGTCAGAGTGAGAAAGCACTGGAAGTGAAAGGTGGGAGAGTGGGGGGTGGGAGGAGAAGCAAATCTGAAGATGGAATGAAAGGATCATATTTAAGTTAAATGCCAAAAGTAAGAAGGGAGGACAGGAAAGGGCATTCCAGGTGGAGGGAACTGCATGTGCAAAGGTCCTGTGGCAGGAAAAGTACTAAAGGGAGTGTAAGTTACCCCAGGGGAAAAGAATAGCAGAGGGAAGGGAAGAGAGGAAGGAGAGGGGACAGGGCGGGGCAGGAGCAGGAAGGACACAGGCCTGGTAGTCAAGGGGAAGAGGCTGCACTTGATCCTGGGGTCAAGGACAAGCCACTGAAAATGAATCAGGAGGGGAGCACATGACCCATTCACACTCAGAACATTCTCTGAGCCCAAGGCTTAGCACAAGGCCTGGCATGCAGAGGTGCCAATGAATGCTTACTGGCAATGACATCATATGAGAGAAGAAGAGAGACTTGTTTTATGGCACTACTGACTCACAGGGAGAGGAGATGGGGGCTCTGCGTGCTGTCCGTATGCAAGGGAGAGAGTCCTCCCAAGGACTGGTGTTTAAGAGGCAGCTGCCACCTGTCTGGAGGCCCTGGCTTCTCACATGTCATCTTGCATGTCCCCACTGAGGACCCCAAGAGGGGGTCACAGATAGACCCAATGAAGTATTGATGTTTTTACAATAAGGCAGGTTCAAACACTCTGACCCTGAGCTGGGATACGCGGAAAGGGATTCTCATTTAGAAGGGCATCGAGAAATATCTCAACATGGAAATCAATGGATGCTCGTGGAAAGAATTCAGCGGAATAATGAGGAAGGACAAGTCAATAGAACTGAGAAAATGCAGAGGAGAGAAGCCACAACTCATTCCCTGATTATAGGGTCGGACACCAAATTGATAAAACAATGATGCTAAAATATGAAGAGACATGCAGATTCTTAACAAAAGAGAAAGAACCACTAGTGTCATAACCAGCCACACCGAGGAAACTCCTGAGTCTGGCCCAGGTCTGAGCATCTCCTAGCCACACTGAGTGATTCCGCAGGGTCCCACCTGCAACCCCAAGTGAGCCCTGGGCTCAGCCCTCTGCCAGCCCCACCTTCCTGCACCTTCTGGACCACAGGCAAGTCTGACCTGCCCACGGTTCCAACCTCAGTGTGGAGTCCACCCCCTCCAGGAAGTCTTCCCTGATTACTCCAGTCACCCCCCCCAACTCTGACTCAGCCCAAACCAACTTCCCTCTAAACTCTAGGTACTCACAGCAGAATGTGAGCTTCAGTTCCCAGAGCAAGTCTGTATCCATCTCCCACAGAAGGGAACCACATCCGGCATTTCCACAGCACTTTCAGTCTGCAGAACCCACTTATGCCTTCATCTTGGGGGACCCTCAGCACCCCAAGGAGGAGGCAAGATTAGAAGCCCTGGGGTCAAATCTGCCTTTACCACCTCCTAGTTGACATTGAGCCGTTATTTCCCCCTGTCAGCCTCCATTTCCTCACCTGTAAACTGGGGCTAACAAGGGTATCTCCCTTGTAAGAGTTTTAGAAAGTCTAAGAACAACACCTGCCTGGGCGTCAGCCACATTCGAGGATATTAGCATCTGCTCCAGCGTACAGATGAGGAAATCGAGGTGAAACGTGGCCAGGCCAGGACTCAGATGTGGCTTCCTCTCCAGGAACCAGTGTGGGGGCCACATTACCTCCCCAACCTCACCAGCCTGGCTGTGAAGCAGCATCTGGAACCCTTCACTCCTGCCCCAATGGTGCAGGCCAGGCCTGCAGCCTTCCCAAGCCATCCAGGTCTCCCAGGAAAGGCTCATTCACAGCCTGAGTCACAGCCCCACATGGTGCTAAGCATTGACCTGAAATGTCCCTTCCGACACCTCCCAGAGGGGTAAACTGAGACTCAGAAGGCCCAGGAGACACGTGCCCAGAGTCACACAGACAGCGGCCGTCCAAGTCAGCTTTTGAACTCAGGTCTGTCACATGCAGCCCACGTTACACTCACCACCTCCAAGGGCCGCGTTGCTCCTCTTACATGACATCTCGCCCCACAGCCGTCCTCAGAGGGAAGTCTCTTCATCACCCATTTCACCAGCGAGGAAGCTGAGGCTCAGGCTGGGCCTGGAACTGGCTGAGGAACCAGAGTCAGCCAGTGAGGCGCCCCACCATCCACGCCAGGCTCTCTGCTCCCAAGCCCACAGCCAAGCTGGTGCCCTCCTCCCTTCCTGGCCCAGAGCCTGCAGGGCTCCAGCGGGCCCCAGCTGAGGGGAGGGGCTCCAAGGACAGATGAGGCCCAGCTGGGGCCTGCAGGGATAGCAGCTCGGGCCGCCAGCCCCCAGAGAAGCCCCGAGTTCTGAAGTTAGCGGGAACTTTGCAGATTTCAATCCTCTGCAAAGCCAGGAAGCTTAAGGCAGAGCCAGCTCGGAGAGAGCCAGGGACTCGGCAGCAGGTGAAGCTCATTTCCCGGGCTTTACGCCTCGAGTTCCTCCTCCCTGGGGCACCTGGAGAGCCGAGCGTCTGCATCCAGCCACTTCTCCAGGGGGCTGGCGATAAACCCTGTAAAGACGGATTTATCACAAACTCATTATCTTTCCCTCCCTGGGGTCAGAGGTCACGTCAATAACTTCCTGCCACACTCCGCCTGCAGATGCTGGTAAGGCCGCAGACCTGTTTGGGGAGCTGTGAATCTGCTCCCCATCCCCCGGAAATCAATTGGAAACCCAGTCACTAAATTGACCCTAAATGTAAAAGCTCTGAAACCACAGGCCTTTGCTGGGTCCGGATGGGGCTAGCTGAGGACACCACCGAGGAGAGGCCATCTGAAGTGACACCCTGGTTCCATCTGGGGCTGGAGAGTGGGAGGAGCAGTGGGGCCACCTGGGCCAGGGCCTGCAGGGACTGAGGGGGAAGCCCCAGTGGGTGGGGATCTGTGCCCAGCACCTCCTATCCTCCCCCCTCAGAGGCCACCCCTCCTGAGCCCCCTGTGAAGGGAGAATGTCACCTCGCCCCTGGCAGGGGTCTCACCCGCTTCTATGCAAGTCCGGCTGAGGGTGAGGCTTCAGCCCAGCTGCTGGGGCCAGGCGTCGGCAGGGGAGACAGGCTTTCTGACCTCACCAGCACAGCGTCCCGTCCCAGACTTGGCCTTAGGGCCGGTGCAATCTCTTCAGGCGTGCAGTGGCATCCAAAGAGCTGCCAGTGAAGTCCAGTTCCCCAGAGCTGCTGTGCTGTGAGCTGCACCAGCTGAGTGCAAGCCGCAAACCAGCCCACTCAGGCTCACGCTTGAGCAGGCGATGCTCCAGAGGCCCCAGCACCGCGGCCATTCAGAGGGTTCCTCTGGAGGCCCCAGATGTTAGGCATCCACCCACCCCCACTGCACCCCATCCGCATTCCTGGCACAGAGACCCTCTTATTCCATGTCATCACTGGACGATGGTGGATAGACTATCCATGTCATCACTGGAGGGGGGGGGGGTCATGGTGGATAGACTACCAAGCTGGAAACACTCAGAAAGCTGATTTTCGCACCCAGGGGACGACCACGACGCTGAGGGTTTCAGCCAGCCTGGGCTGTGTCACGAAGCCCCCCAACTCAGAAACTTAGAACTGCAGCAGTGGGTGATTTGGGGGGCCCTGTGGGGAGGGGCGCAAGGGGTCTTCTCTGCCATTCCACAGGGACTTCCTCTTGTTGTGCCCCTCCTGCCTGCCCTGCTCCCTGGGCTGTGGCCAGAGCACCCCCGCTCCATAGCCCACTCCCCCTCTAGCTGCCAAGGCCCTGAGGGCCTGCTCTCCAAGGTCAAATAGCAAAAGAGTGTCTCTGCTCCTGCAGGGGTGGAAAGCAAGCTGAAGGCCCAGAGGGTGTTGCACAAAGGTGCTTGGCAGTCTGGCAGTCCCAGGCCTTGGGGGAGAGGCTGGCTTGACTCCTCAGTAGCTGGTGGGGGGGGAGGGGGGAGAAGGTTGTCACATGAGCCACCCAGGGTGTGGACGCTGAAGGGGGACACATTGCAAAGTTTCCAGTCTTCACATCTAAAGCTAGTGCCAGTAAATTACTCCAAATAATGGGGCTGTTTGCTCAGGAAATCGAGGAGGCAGTAAACAGTTGCCAAAGTAATTAAACACAAACGGTGGACGTGCCAGGCTTTTCAGCACCGCCAAGCTGCTCCCACAGTAGCCCCCTCCGCGGGGTGAGGCAAGCCACTAGGTTGTCTGTCAGTTGAGCTGAGCTGCTGAGAGTCAGAGAATCGAAGGGAACCAGAGAGGATGGGGTGGGGGCTTCGCAAACCACTGACCACAGATCCGTTGTTTGCATACAGGGAAACTAAGGCCCAGAGAGGGAGCGAGAGCTGCCCAAGGCCACATAGAGGACCAGAGGCAGAGGCAGGTGTTCCCTGGACACCTATAAGTGCAGGGTCAAGGCCATGGGGACAGGGCAGAATCTGGCATGTGCTGAATGAGGAAACTGGGGCTCAAAGAGGGCAGGTAATGTGCCTGAGTTACCCGAGTCACAGTAAGTTAAGGGGCGGAATACACGGTTGAAGTCAGGTCAGTCCCACATCTATTTTTTTTTCTTTCCTGCACCACCGGCCCAGCATATTCCTCATTACTTTCCCAACTCCCACACCTCCGAACCCCTTACCCTCAGAGCTCAGGGTACTTGTTGAAGTCCAGTGGATCCTGAAAGCCTTTTAGGTTGCCAGATCATCTGCTACGTGAACATCTAATATTTGGTGGGTTTTTCTCTGTTCTGAGTTTTTGTTGCATTTTTTTCTTCAAATTCCCTCCATTTTGTCAAAAATGGCTGCCTTCCATAATCCGACATCTTCTCATCGTTCTGTGCTGCCTTCCTACCTTGGGTTTCTGCATCAGGACTTAAAAGAGAATGGAGGAGAGGAGAACAGATCAGGGAGAACAGATTTCCAGGGACCAGAGGCACAGGTTGGTCTCCTGGGCTGAAGGAAAAGCATGATGGGTCATGGACGGATCCTAGTGGCACTGATTCCCACATCAGCCAGCCCTCCGGGTGGCAAGTAAAGCCCATCCCCCTGCTGGAATAATCCAGGAAACTGTGTGGCTCATAGACTGAGGGGTGAGTGGGGAGTCAGTTGTCACCTGTCCCTCCAGCCCCCCTATGCTGCTACTTGTCGCTCACATTCACTATCCCTCTGACTTTCTATAAGGCTCAGCCAGTAGGGAATTGGAGGGAAAGGAGTATGACCAAGGTAGGCCTTGTCTCCCTCCTGTGTGGGCTGCCAGGGGCTGAGATGGAGACTTGAGGCTGACATAGGTTGTCCACACAGCCCTCTGTCTCCAGCTTGAGAACCACTCACTCCCCTCACCCAGGATTAGCTCTGGGCCCTGTGTTACTTGCCCTGGGATACAGAATTACCTCTGTGGTATCCTCTACACTGCCCTCACATTTGTAAATCATTCACTATTAAATGCTTCTAAAATTACCCAAAAATATTGTTCCTACTGAGACCTAGACTCATATAACGTCTTCAGGTGTGGCTTGACCCAGGGCCCACATGATATTAATAGAGACCAGGCTCTCTCCACCTCCCTGCTGTACCCTCTGTGATACCAGCTATTCCTCAGGTTCCTTGAGGGAGCATACCCCCCTTCCAGGTGACTCCCCTCCCCCACCCTCTTCACCTCCAATGACCCACGTGGTGGGGTGGGCTGGGGAGACAGGAAAACATCCCTTTGGTTGTAGAGCTGGAACAACCAAACCCCTTTCATTGGTTCTGACTTAGTCGCGTTGCCAACTAAGGCAACAACTTGGTCAATCAGGGCCCACCTGATCACATGGCTGGGAGAACCTAGCAGTGCCCAGGAGGGGGAGGGTATCAGGAGGCTGTTGGGAGTGTTCAGATGAGCACTGATAGGGCCTGATGCAGGGCTGAGGCCAGGAGCAAGAGAGGGTTTAGTAGTGCAGTATAGACATCCACTCCAGTATCCAAGGATGCAAATGAGAAGTAAATTCCAAAGTTGGCATTGGTTCCACGTGGTTCAGGACCTGCCTCCCAGGGGGGCTTCCCTGACGGTGTTGATGGATAAACAACAGCTGTGGAAAGTAAGAGCATGGAGTCGGGGCCCAGCAGCCACCCACACCCGCATGTTATGGGGACCCAACCACAGATGGAGCAAAATCCAGCACACAGATGGGTATGAGCCAGAGTAGGATCCCCTCATGGGGAGAGACCGACTGCCACGCCAGACCAGGAAAGGCCTGGGTTCTGGAATCACCTGGACTGAGTCCAATCCGGGCCCACACTCATTTGCTGTGCAACCTAAAGTAAGTTGCTGATCTCTCCGCACCTCAAGCTGCTTGTCTGTGCAAAGAAGGGTTAAATGGGGTGACAGGGACTAGCTACCAAAGTCGATTCTGGAGCAACATGGGCTGTGGCACAAAGATTGTCAGTAGTCCCACAGTGCCCTGCCTCACTTTTACCCCGGCCATGGCAGGGCTGCTGGAGGGACACACCGCCCTGGAACAGAGGGGGTTGGAGGAAGTTATTTATTGAACCACGCAGGGCACACCTCCTCCTGCCCCATTCTGTATGCAAGAGAATTTCGAACAACTAGTCAACCAGGATCCGCCAGTGAAAGCATCACTTCTAGCAGAATGAGGAAGAGAGGGACAGAAGAATGGGTGTGAGGCTGACCCTGACACACAGTCTATTCTGACAATTCTGCCCATGTGGCATCTCCATGTCCCCAGGAGCTGCCCAAGAACTTGGCAGCACATTGCCAAGTATTGGATAAAGAGAAGATTCCCTCCCATGGCCTCTTGTTGGTTGTGTGTACAAACGACCACCTGGGACCTACAATCCACATTTCCTCTAGTCTCCTGGGTCTCAGACAAGGCCTGGCCTGGTGAGCCCTTCCTCCCAGTAATCCTACATCACTATCAGTACCAGAGAAAAGCTCCCATGTGCATGATAAGACACACACAATCCTGTTTCTTGCAGTCATTTTCAAAGAAAGAAAAACATGGAAACAACCTAAATATCCAAAAGGGAATGAGGGAGGGAGGGAGGGAGGGAGGGAGGGAGGGAGGGAGGGAGGAGAGTCATGATGATGACACATGACAACCCTGTAGAAAGGTATCAGTGATCTTAACGAGAAGCCAGATATGAAAGAACACATATCATATGATACCTTTCATGATGTTTAAAACATGAAGAGCAATCATGCATAGTTCAGCATACATGTGCACATGCAGAAATGCTCATTGAAAGCGTGGATAAGGACTACATCCCATGCTGAGAGCAGCGTACTGTGGGGAGGAGCCTGGAAACTGGAGATGATTAGGACGAAGGCTGAACGCAGAGGCACTTTCCTTCTTGGATTCTTGAATGCCAAACAGTGAAAATGCCCACATGCAACCCTTATGTAATTAAAATTCATTTAAGCGAATGGGGGAAATGTCAGGATCTGCCTATTGCAGTGTTGCTACAATAGCAGAAAAGCCAAAACAACCTCAATATCCCTCCACAGAAAACCAACTAAATATAATGATGGTGCCTATGGCAACAGAGATGGGCAACCAGTGAGAGAATAGAGCCGAGCCACAAGGGGGGGGGGGTTCCTCAAATGAAAAATCAACTTGAAAAAACGAGTATACACTGTATATGCTGTCGTTTGTATAAAAAAAAAAAAGAAAATTTAGAATATACATGAAAATACATGCTATGTTATAAAGAACACAGCATCTGAAATCAGTTGGGGTTTAAGACCATTGGGGTTTAATAGGGGTTTCACCTACTGGGGTGAAATAGTTGGGGTTTAAGACCGTTACTATGGAGGGGTCTTGGGCGGAACATAATATCATTAAGTGACAGCCATAGCTCCTTCATGAAGCTCATGAAGAATTAACAGAGCTAATGAGTCTGAAACACTTCTTAAGGAGCAAACTCATGATTATTATTGTTTTGCAGTGTTACATTAAGAGTGGATTTTGAGTGGAAGGAATATGTTTTTTTTTTTTAGAACTCTAGAGTGTTTTAAGAACTCTGAGATGTAACTGAAATGCAATAAACTGAATAATGCTGAAATGTAAGTTTGCATAGTTTTTAACATATGTACATACCCACAAAATTAATCGAGATAGTGACCATATCCATCACCTCCATTAGTTTCCCCACACCCCTTTGTTAATCCACTCCTCCTGCTCCCCATCCTCAAGCAAGCACTAATTTGCTTTCTGTCATCATAAATTAGTTTGCATCCTCTAGAATTCAATATAACTGTGTTCATGGAATTTGTGTGCCTTTTTTTGTCTACTCCTTCCATTCAGGATAATTATTTGGTGAGTTGGTCTTGTTGATAACTATATCAAGAGTTCATTCTTTTTTATTGCTGAATAGTATTCTTTTGTCAGAGTTATCTCAAAGCATTTCATATTTTATCTAAACAGAATATCTTAGTTAAAATCTCTGGTCATTGTTATTGAAACGATGTTTGTCAATTTGTTAATATGCTGGATTACATTGGTATTTATATAATAGATACAGGGCTATCCAGTTTACTTCTTCTTGAGTGAGTTTTGGTAGTCTGTGTCTTTCAAGGAATTGATTCATTTTATCTAACAAACTTAAGTTGCTTATAGTATTCCCTTTTATGCCTATAAAATCTGTAAGCTCAGAGTTTCTAATGATGGTATCTCTCTCGCTCCTCCCTCATCGTATTGACTAAAATTTTACCAATTTTATTTCTCCTTTTCAAAGAACTAGATTTTCATTGATTGTCACTATTTTTTATCATTTAATCTTATATTTGGAAACAAAATTAGATACATATTATGGGAAAAAATGTCTTTTAGACCTTATAAAATGTTCACACTTTCCTAAGGTAACAAGACAAACCATAACATTTCTTTTTGATTGTCACTATTAACTGCTTTTAATTTCATTAATTGAAGCTTCAATTTTTAGTATTCCCTTCTGCTTGCCTGATGTTTATTTTTTAATTTTATTTTTTATGTAATTTTTCTTTTTTCTCTCACTTTCTCTAAATCTCATTTAGACTTTTCTTCTTTTCTAATATGTTTATTCAGTGTTATAAATTTTCCTCCTACACATTGTTTTATCTGCAACCCACAAATATTACATGTTCATCCTCATTTAGCTCAAAATAATTCTTTATTCTCCATAAGACTTCCCTCTTTTGATCATGGGGTTATTTAAGAATCTGTTGCTATATATCCAACAGTACAGGATTTTCTAGATATCCTTCTATTACTGATTTCTAATTTAATTCCACTGAAGACAAAAGACAAACTGTGATTTCTGTTCTTTTAAAGATGCTAAGGTGTGCTTTATGTCCCAATATATAGTCTAGCTTGGTGAAAGTTCTATGTACGTGTATGCTAAAAAGAGCATGCTTCCTGCCATTGATGGGTGCAATGTTCCATAAATGCCAACTAGATTAAGTTAGTTGAGAGTTTAAGTCTATATCTTACTGATCTGTGTCAATTGTGGATCAGTTTCAATGGATTGGTTTTTGTCAGTAAGGAATATACATTCCTGCTTGTTTGCATGTCGGGTCATTTTCAATTGGGTGCCAGATATTGTAAGCTAGATCTCCTTGGCTATTTTTGCATTCTGGTAAATATTCTTGTATGTTGTTCTCAAGATGCAATTGAGTTACCTTGAATCAGTCTGATCCTTTCAGGTCTTGTTTAAATTTTGATAGGCAGCCCCAGAGGAGTGTTCCGTGTAGGGAGGATTCTTGAGATAAGCACGTGAGCTATGAGTGTTCCAGTCTGGCTGTGGGAACAGACCCTCTTCCCAGCCCTGTGTGACTATGAGGCTCCGTGATGTGAGTAATTCTTTTCCCAAGAGGCAAGGTGATTCCCCACATGTATATGCTGCACAGGTGCCGCTGAAGATGCCAGAGGATCCTCTGCAGCTCTCTGGAGATCCTGCTTTGTGTGTCTCTCTCCTTCCCAGTACTCTGTCTTGTTCACTCGAACCACATTGATCTTCCTGCTCCATCTCTCCAATTCCGGGAGCCTCTGTGTCCATCTGGATCACCCCTCCCGCACCATACAGGGCTGAAAACTCAACTAAACTCAGTAATAACACAGCACTCCCTGCACCTGTTTCCCATCTCTCAGGATTCACTGTCCTTCAGAGCCTAATTCCAACATCTTGCAAACTGTCATTTTATATATTTTGCTGATTTTTTTTTTGGTTCATTTGAGTAACAGGAAAAAAATCCAGTCCCTATTACTCGATCTCAACCAGACACAAAGTTCCTGGCTTTTAGTCTTAAAAATGTTGACATTGTTTGAATGTTTACAGTGCACTTGGATTATTTTCTACGTTAAATAAAGAGATACCAATTAAAATTTTGGTGGGGTAAGAAACAGTCCCAGCCTAGCAGCCTGTGATGTATCACTTCCATTATGATCTACACCCTGGGTCCTGTCAAAGTGAGGGTCCTAGGCCCAGCGTCCCAGCTTGTCAGCTTTGACTCCCACCTCAGTGCTCCTGCCCATCTCCACTCTCAGCTCAAGAAAATTGCTTTTACTTCTACAACAGAGGTCGTGGAAAGGGGAGTGAACTGAGCCAGGTCCTCGGAGCACAGAGGACAAGCTAAAATGGCCCCTCTTCAGCGAGGCCTGGGGAGAGGGTTCCAAGCCTTCTCTTCCTGGTCACACATGCCCTGGGATTTAACATCATTTTAAAACTTCTCCAGCTGCAGATAAAAATTTAAGCAAAGGGCACCGAGACCTTGGCTACCCAACGTTTTGCTGCTCGATCCGCCAGAGTCCAGCTGGTGCACTAAATAAGCAGATCAACTCAACGCTGAAAGGCTGCTGGGACTGAATACAGGAGAGGAAGAACCAGACCGGAAATCCTGCAAAACTGGTATTTCAAGGGTCTCAAGGTCCTGCTGCTGTCGATTTGGGCAGAGATGGCATCAGGGAAGTTTTGGGAGACGACAGCCAGCCGACATGGAGGGACACTGCAGGTGACTTACAGCAGCCAGGGGGTTGACTCCACAGACACGCAGATCTGTTCTGTCCACCTTTGAGCAGGTAACTTTACAGAAGAGAAAGTATCAGTCAGCTCATCCATGTGGTAGCTGCTGAAGAGGTTCCATACTGTGCACTGAACACCTACTATATACCAGGCGCCATCATCCCTGGGATGCCTACTTTGTGCCAGCTCTCGGAAATGTGCCACATGCTTTCTTGTTCTCATTTAATCCTTGCAAACCCTGTCAGGAAAGGGATTTTACAGAAAAGGAAACTGGCTCAGAGAAGTTAAGAATTCAGCCCATGATGACAGGCTTTATAAAAGCAGTTTTGGGGTTTGCCCCTGCTCTCCTCTGTCCCTCCTGTGCTCCCAGCACCTGCAGGAGATACCCCTTGTCCTCCACAACCACTCTGGAGCCAAGGTCCTGAGTCTCAGTTGGGGATGAACATTGAGTGCGTGAGTTTGGGCACTTGGCTCAGTTCCCCTGCCCCAGGTGCATGCCTGAGTGATTTCCAATAGATTTAAAACCCTGTGTCTCTAAACCTGGCTTTACCAAGGGCCCAGATTCCAACTCTGCGTCATGTACCTTCAGTCCGACTCCTGAGCTCACCAGTCGGGTCTGAAGTCCTGGAGTCTCTGGGAAAGTCTGGGAAGCACTGGCTAGCCAGCAGGGGGAGGGGTCCCCTGGGCTCAGCTGCCTGACATCTGAGAGACTAAGGTCTGAGCTGCCCAGGTGGCTTAATCTGCTCCCAGATGGGGTCTTAGGCCTCAGCGTCCTCATCTGTGAAATGGGAATAATAACTCCAAAATGGGGAGTAAGGGGATAATGGGGTGAGGAGATGACTGCATGTAAGCTTATTTCTAGAGCTGTCCCTAAATCCAGGTCATGGGTAATTTTTGAATAATATTTACAGTTTCTCCTAAGACCCACAGGCTCTCAGTCGCCTTCAAGTGGCAGGAATTAGAAAAGACCTGTTCTGGACATCTTGGGGAAGTCTACCTGACCCTTAGGGGGAGACTGACCCCACTAGAGCTGGTAGGACTATCTCCCTCAATAATTCTAATAGCTTCATGGGGCAGGCATTTTGCTCCCTAAGTTACAGGTGAGTAAATCAGGCTCAAGGGAGCAATTCAGGGGGAAGCTGGGGTTCAACCCTGACCTGCATGACTCCAGCGGCTGCCCTGCACCCACTCTGCCCTGACCTCCAGGACCTGGGCTTGGTAATGGACACAGGGGCCAGATCCCCAGGCCCTTGAACCCTTAACCAGAGGGTATACAGGAAAGATGTCCGGGAACTGGGTCAGCCTGAGAATCAATGAATTGAAATCAATCTGAAGCACTGGGGTAGGGTGCTGCAGAGGGCTCAGGAGAAGGGGGGGCCTGAGTGCAGACCTGGTCTGTTTGCACAGAGCATTTGCTCACCCAATTTGAACTCCAGGATGTGGAAAGGTTGACAGCACATTTGATCTTTTTCTTTTGACAAATCAGTAGCTTTTGCAGCAGCCGAGCAGAGTGGAAAGAGCAGTATGTGCAGGCATCAAAGGTGTGAAGTCAGAACTCCAATGCTGCAGGTTTTCAGTCATACCCACAGTCACCTGCCACCCTGACCCGGGGTCCCCTGAGGCCTGACCAGCTGAGTGCTCACAGACCTGTCTTTCTAAGCCCAGGACTAACAAGGGGCATATGTTTTCTTTTATTCTCTTTTCTTGTCTCTTGTTCCTTCCTTTTCTCCCTCCTTACACTATCCCCTGTTCTTTGTCATCCCGAGGGCATGGACTGCCACCTTAGAGGGTGTTGCCCCCATTAATCAGGCCCTGACTCCCTATCACCCTGCTCGAGATGGAGGCTTGCGGGAGCCCAGGCAGGCGCTGTGTGATGAAGGCGTCCCTGTTCTCTGGAAACAGGAGTGACTCCAGGGTGTGGCTTCCTTTTTAAGAGCTCTAGCTGGGGAGCTGCCCGGAGGCCAGCAGCTCGTTGACCAACACCCCACCAGGCAAAGTGGGAATTCAGAGCAAAGGAGGGTGACAAACAGAGCAGAGGGCAATTGGGGTGCAATACCCCATGCCAGGGCTGGAGCCAGCTGGGTCCCCACTCCGGGGACGGCAGGCAGCTTTGGGAAGGAGAGAGGATACCCTAGTTTGCAAGACTGTTCCCCATTGGAAATGTCTCCTGATGTTCTCCCCTGGCCACATCCCATTGCGCTGGATGAGTTAGCATGGTTTCCTCAGCCCAGAGGGTGAAGGAGAGGACCCCCAATGACAGACACTTTGGGGGAATAAGTAGATGAGGCCAGGCTGGGCAGACCCAGAGAGAAGCTGGGGAGAGAGGGTGTGGCCTAGAGAGAGGGAGGCAGGTCCACCCAGAAGCAGCAGGTAGGGCCAGTGAGACCGTGTGGAATGGGACGCTCACCTCAAACCTAAAACCACAGTGGACGGGATGGGGGGGGGTGGCCGAGAGGAAAACGCTTGTCTTTTACCATGTTCAGCAACACTTTCTCTCAGATTTCTGACGAGGGCCCCACATACCCATTTCTTCTGGGCCCACGACGTTCCCAGGTGTCCTGCAGGGACAAGCCAGGTCCATACCCCACCTGATCATGGAGGCTGTTTGTGCTGCACCCCTTCTCAGCTCCCAGGTGTGCTAATTAAGCAGAAACGTGAATTTATGGGAGTCCTGGGGGAAGATTTTAGCTAACCTTCTCTGAAGGGAGAGGGAGGTGGGTGGCAGCAGCCCCCAGGGGAGTGGAGCCCACACCCCCCCAGAGGTGCAGGTGAGAGCAGGAAGAGGTGGGGGCACATGACCAGCACACAGGTGCCCATCGTGGTGCCTGTGCTCTCCTACCACATGTTACCAATCCACAGAACTCCGGGCCAGGAGGACTGCTGTCTCCAGTCACAGACAAGGACACTGAGGCTCCAGGTGGGGAACTCATGGGCTGGAGCAGGGCCAACACCACCCCCCTACCAGCACCACCCCCCT
>PVHY01024280.1:0-19822 GCA_004024945.1 Uropsilus gracilis
TTTTTTTTTTTTTCCAAACCAAGAATGTTCCAAGCAGAAATTTTCTTTATCTCACTTTCAGTTAGTATTTATTGTTGTTTTATTTCTCAAACCCAAATTGTTTCAGAAAAGACTTTGACAAAGAGAAATGTTTATAAAATTCACAGTGATAATTTTACAAGAGTTAGTTGTTTAAGTAAATTTATATAAGAAAGAATTTGTCTGCATAAGGAAGGACAGATATATTAAAGTTTTCCAAAGAAATAAAACTAAACATGTACACAACATACTTACACACAAATATTCTATACATAGACAAACATCTATGATATATAGTCTATTCTTTTAAAAATAGAAATGTATAGCTTTATGTAGATAGGAATTAAATGACTCACACAACTATGGAGATCAGCAGATCCAAAATCTGCAGAGTCAATGTTCCTGTCCTAGTCTGAGTCCAGTAGAACCAGGAAGAATTGATGTTCTAGCTCAAAGACTGTCAGACAAGAATGCCCTCTTACTGATGGTATGGGATGGTAGTGTCAGGCCTTCATTCAGTTGGGCGAGGTCCACTCACATTTTAGAGGGTGATCTGCTTTACTCAGTTTACTAATTTAAATCTTAAATCTCATCCAAAACACCCTTACAGAAACATCTGGAATAATGTTCGACTCACTATCTGGATACCCTGTAGCCAGTGAAATTGACACATAACATTTGCCATCATCTTGAGAAAGAAAGCCTTATGTGGACCTTGACTGAGGATATACGTGGACTCTCTTAGGATGAGAAGGCTTAGGAGTATAGGAGTGCAGGGGCAGATGATGGGTTAGTAGTGACATCCTATATGAAGGAGAAAGCAATAATGTCTTATTTTCTGTTAATGTCAGAGAAACCAGAAATTATTATGCTCTGTGTTTAGATAAATGGTTGCAGCTATTTTCTCACAGAAGCTCTTGGTTCCTTTTTATTTATTTATTTATTTTTTTTTTTGAGGCTAGGTCTTGCTATTTTTGCCCATGGAACCACAGGCTCTCATTGCCCGGGGTACCACAGACTCAAGCAATCCCCAGCCTCAGCTTCCCAGGTAGCTGGGATTACAGGTGTGCACCACCACGCCCAGCTATTTTTTGGGAATAGGTCTCGCTGTGTTGCCCTGGGCAGGACTTGAACCACGATCCCTAGCCCCAGCCGCTTCATAGGCTGAAGCTTACAGGCACATGCCACTGTACCAGCTAGCTCTTGGTTCCTTCTGGGGGTAGTGAGGAAAGAATGTGGTCTGGTCTTCTCGCCTTGGCCTGCAGGTTGCCTTCTTTTTATGTCTCTTCATATTTTCTTCTCTGTATGTCTATGTGTCCAGATTCCCCTGTTTTATAAGAATGTCATATTGGATTAGAGTCAGCTACAGAGTAAAGTTTTGTTTGCCTCCAAAATTCACATAGTGAAACCTAGTACCCAATGTGACTATTTGTATTTGGAGGTGAGACTTCAGGCCTCTAATTAGGTCATAAGGGTGGAACCCTCATAAATGTGATTAGCACCCTTACACAAGAGATCTCAGAGAACTCCTTCATCCTTTCCAGTTTGTGAGGACAAAGTAAAAAGGATGACCTTCTGTGAACCAAGAAGCAGTCCCTCACCAGACACCTTGAACTCAGACTTCTCAGCCTCCAGAACTAGGAGAGTTCTGTCAGAAAACTTTGCAACCTTCCCATCCTTCCCACCCAACTACTTGGTCTTCACTTCAGAGGGGTCACAGCCAGCATAAAATCTAGAACTGATGCCAGGCAACTGTCCAAATGGCTTTATCATTTGTGCAAGCCTTTTCTCTCCTACAGTTTTTATTTAAAGCAATACTGGCAGCTTTAGCATTTTAAAAGAGCTTGAGGAAGACATCTTTTCTTTGAAAATGTTTTCCTTGTTCTTAGTGAAAAGAGAAAGTTGTAAGTTTTGACTAATATGGCCCAGAATTTAGGCTTTTGACATTACATATCCCCACTCTTAGTAATACATCTACACACACACACACACACACACACACACACACACACACACACACGACGTGTTCCACAGTAAATATGTCTGAAATGGTCTGGTAAGTGTAGAGATAACACAAGAGACATGGGCCTTGTTCCTAGACATTAGCAAAAGGGGAGAGGATCATGTAATATGAATGAAAATAAAAACAGAAGAAAACAAAAAACCCAGAGCAAAGTGGCCAGTCATGTCACAAAGGGGCAGAAGACCCAGATGGAAGTCTTCCCAACAAGGAAGAATATATTTCCAGCAGGCAGTAAGAGAGCATGTCTGTCTTTGGAAAGAAATTTTATCTTTTGTAGGTTTTAGTTTAATATCTCAAGTTGCATGCAACAGACATAAGCTGACTAACTTAAGAAAGGGAAATTATATGACTGGGAAGGGAGTCTTCCCTACCAAGGGCCCAGCCTTGGGACTTGAACAGCTGAAGTCCTTTGACCTGCTGTGAAGTGCAGTGCAGATCCACTGATGATCTCTGGCTCAGCTTGGGGCAGAAGGTGCAATAAGCACCTGCTGAAGTGTGTATCTAGGCACTTCTCTCGGTCACAGGCATACCACCCTCCTACCCTACCTGAGAGAGAGGGGCTGATCCTGGAGAAAAGGGGGTCTGGCTGCTACACTGATGTTTCCTTCAGGCCTACACAAATACAGCAAGATAACTAAAGATTGGCATACATGGAAGGGGGAGGTTAAAGGACTAAGGAACAACTGCATTTGAACCAGGAGAAGATTCTTTCATCATTGGCTAGTAAAGTGGCAGTTATTTCTACTCTGCAGAGTAAATGAAAACTGAGATTTCATTTCTCAGAAGAAATGAAAGGTGGTGACCTTCCCAGAAAGCAAGCCTGAGCATTGAAAATGGAAAATGTAAAGCCATAGCTGAAACTATCAAAGGTGGTTGAAGCCTGCAGCAGTTTTGGAGGGTGGGACTAAGGAAATGTTCATTCTATGGATGGATGTAACATAGGGTACAACTGTATATAATTATCAAAGCTCATTAAACTGTATACACCAAGTAGGTGAAATTTATCATATTTAAATTGTGTCATGATAGAAGTAGAAAATAATTTGGCTGGCACAGACAAGTTCCTAGGAGAGACTGAGCACTGAAGGAGAAGACTAGACTATAGACAGAAGGTCTTCTCTTGTGGTAGGAGCCCCCGTGGTCAGCTCCTAAGTAGTTGTGTTTCTTCAAGTAGCAAATCAGAGAGGAAACAGTGTGAGCTAAAGAAAACTTCAAGTGGCCAAGAGCCTGAGAAAAGTCAACAAAGTTAACATCAGAGAGCCTGAGACCAAGGAAAGGCATCCTTCAAGCCAAGTAATTTCTAATCCTATCGCAACATCTGTATTTCCTAAAAGATTTCACATATTCCATTTCCCTTTAGTCAGCACAAAAGTCAGCTAAGTGGACAATGTAAATACCTCTGTGTTCCGTAGATATATTGTTAGTCCATCGTTCATCTCTCCATAGAAATAGTGTGACCACGGTTGAGATATGGCCAGGTATCACTTTATCCTCTCTCAGCTCTACATTCCCTGGTCATCCCCTCCTTCCAGCGTGAAGATTTTTCTATAAGTTTCACCAAGAAGGCACTAGTGTGACTTCTGTGCCACTGTCACTGCCTCTCCAGTGAAGTCTAGATCTCAACAAGGGAGAAATTCTTCCTTAGTAATTTCTTCTTAGTAATTTCTTCCTAAGGAAGAAATTCTTTCTTAGCAGTTGCCCAGCACCCAAGGAAGCAGAGAGAATTCTAGAAGATGCAATATAAAGATCAGCCACTACCCCCTCCAGCTGAGAACATCCAAGGTAGACCCCAAGCCCCAGCTGAGAGCTCGGCCTTGTTGGAAATGGCATGGCAGACATGCTCAAAGAACTGGCTGTAGAGCTCCCCACTGGACTTGCTAGAAAACTGATCTCTAGGATGCCAGAGGAAGCTCTTCACTGGGAAATGTCTTGCCAGTGACCAACTGCCATATTGCTGGAGAGGGTGGTAGGGGAAGGAGCCTGAGAAGCTGCTGGTTGCTGGATCTCCTGGCTTCTATCTGCAAATTTCACCTGACCAGCAGTCCTGGGCAGTAATAGGAAAGTTTATAGATGTAGGTTTCCTCAGCAGAGGCTCCTGAAGGTTAACCTGCATGGCAGTTGTCACTCTAACTGGCTGCTACTTCAGGGGCTCTGATATGTGCTGACCCCTGGGAACCTGTGAGCTACACAAAAAGATTTCATCACCCGAAGAACTAGTTTGGGCCATAGTTCGGGCCCAGTCATTACCTATAGAGAACAGGATGCAGCCCTTGTTTTCAAATCACGTTGTACATTCAGTCTCCCTCCAGTAGAGCTTACTATTTTATGCCCGGAAGACCAAATCCACGTTATCTAGAGGCTGCCAAGAAATTAGAGGTTGTCTGGCCTGGTCTCAGGTTATCTCATTTAGGCCCTGGGCTGGAAGTAGAACAACGATGTGGGCTGCTCTAGACTTGGCTAAGCACCCTGCAGGGCCATCATTCCAAGCAAAGCTGCCACCTGAGAAAATTGCTGAGCGTATTAGGCATTAACTCTCTCTGTGCTTAAATCTCCTATTAAAAGATTGTCAAGAGTTCAGAATTTACTATCCCAGTCACCAAGGTTGTATTTAGGAACAAAAATTCACCAATTTCCGCACTCTACCCCCCCCCCATCACTTTGAAGCTAAATATACCAGCAGTGAAGAATTCTTGTCCAAAAATTGAATATGAATGGGAAATCTATTGCTGATTTAAGGAAATACTAGAGGTAGAAAAATATCTTAAAATCGTCAGGGTGTCACAGTCAGGAAAATACAAAGTATAGGAAATATGACTGGACTAATCTGGTTTCTTCAACAACTAAATGACAATTTGGAAAATGCACAAAAAAAAATGCTATATGTGGATCTTTTTTGAATTATTTTGAAAAATCATAAAAGTAATAAGGGAACTGTAAACACTGGATATTTTATGATATTAGGGTGTGATAGTGTTATTGTAGTGTTTACTATAAATAGTTTTTCCAGATAGAAACAGTATAGCTGCAACTTGCTTTGAGACAATTAAGACTGCAGAGAGGGGGCAAGGGAGGGGGGGAAGGGGAAAGGGGAAAGGATACTGATCAAGTTTTCTCAGCATGGGCCTTGTTGACATTTTGGGCTGGATAATTGGTATGGGGGGCTGTCTTATGGGTTCTGCTAGCTCTGTACTAGCATGCCTAGCCTCTGCTCACTAACCTCATGGATATGATCCCCAGTTGCCATGTATATGAATACCTGATTATTCTGTCCTTTGTTCTAGGATTAAATCAGGGGTGAGAAGGTGGGAATATTGGAAAATGTTCACCAAAACCCTGGCAACCACAAATACTTGCTCCAATAATTCTTTGACAAGCCCTTTGATGTAATATATACACAACTCAGAGATGTGAGATGTTGAAATACACCACTACCATAGATTTTGGAATTTATGACTCAAATGAATTTAAAAAATGATGGTCATCTTTTGGAGATGGTTTTTGTTTGTTTGTTTGTTTGTGTTCTTTTTTTGTTTTGTTTTTTTTTGTTTTGTTTTTTGAGATTAGGTCTCGCTATTTTTTGCCCGTGGAACTGCAGGCCCACGTTGCCTGGGGTACCACAGACTCAAGAAATCCCCAGCCTCATCTTCCCAGGTAGCTGGGATTACAGGTGCGCACCACGCCCAGCTATTTTTTTTGGAACTAGGTCTCGCTATGGGCCCCAGGTGGGACTCGAACTGCGATCCCTAGCCCTGGCCGCTTCATAGGTTGAAGCTTACAGGCACGAACCACCGTGCCCAGCCTTTGGAGATGGTTTGGATGATGAATTCCTTCTGCTTTAGATAGTGATCCATGCGTTATTTGTGGTCTTTAGCTATATTTTATGTAGCCTACACATACTATCTTTAAAAATGTCTTTTAAAATATTTAAATCTTTTGATGCTTAATGTTTTAAAAATCATGTGATTTCTAAGCAGAGACAAATGACAAACTGAGAGAAAATATATACAGTGTATTTCACAGATAAAGGGCTAGTCATAATTTATAAAAAAAAAAAAAACTCAAACACTGAGGAGGGAAAGAAAACCTCCAACTTGGTAGAAAAATGGGAAAAGACAGGAGCAGATAGTTCACAGAAAAAGAAACAAAATAATCCCTAACCTTATAAAATATCACTCCACTTATAATAATAGATATGCAAATTAAAGCACTGGGAAACCTCTTCTCACCTCTCATATTTGTAAATATGAGAGCTTGACTACATACTGCTGGTTGGTAGCAGCATTCCAAAATGATGACTGACTGTAGTATTAAGCATGTGGTTAGATTGTTAGGGGACAAAGCCAAGCTGATCTGATATTGTGAATATAATAATGGCCCCAAATCAACTGACTTTTTTTTTTTTTTTTTTTTTGAGACTAGGTCTTGCTATTTTTGCCCGTGGAACCGCAGGCTCTCGTTGTCCGGGGTACCACAGACTCAAGCAATCCCCAGCCTCAGCTTCCCAGGTAACTGGGATGACAGGCGTGCCACCACACCCAGCTATTTTTTGGAATTAGGTCTCGCTACAGGCCCCAGGCGGGACTCGAACCGCGATCCCTAGCCCTGGCCGCTTCATAGGCTGAAGCTTACAAGCACGAGCCACCATGCCCGGCCCAAATCAACTGACTTTGATCAAAATACCTGCAGCCCTGCCTCATCAGTAGGATGCCCTTCAGAGTAGGCCTTCGTCCTTCCCTGAGGTCAGAGACAGTCTGTTTTTGGCCTAGAAGAAGCAAGCCATCATGCCTTACAACCTCAAACAAATAGAAGAAATAAATTCTGCTGGTAACCTGGATGAGCTTGGAGGCAGATTCTTCCCCAGTAGAGCATCCAGTTGAGAACAGTTATACCAACACCCCTTTTACCCCCTCATGGGACCCTGAGCACAAGCCCCAAGCTAAGATGAGCTCCAAATCATAACTCACAGAAATACACTTTGTTTTAATCCACTATGTGGCAGTTTATTACAAAGCAACAGAAAATTTGCAAAACACTATTAGGGGAGGCTGGGAGAAAACAGACACGGCTTTCATTCAAGGCCAGTGGGCATGCAGAATGTTGGAGACCCTGTGGAGTTGGCAGCAGGTGACAGTGCATTTCTGTAGTGTTGATGTGTACATTGAGCTTTGATTTAGCTCCTGGGAGTTTACTCTGAAGATATTCCACCATAAATTGTAAGGAACATGTCTCAGGGCTTTTCACTGTAGCAGTATTTATAATGCCTCAATATCAAAGTAATCTAATTGCACATCTATAGGATGTGGGTTAAATAAATCATGGTTTATCTGCATAATGTGCTACTATAAAGTCAAAAAGAAGTGGGGGGAAAGAACTAGGAGAGTTTTTGAGATGGAGAAAATGCTATGTTATACTATTAAATGGAAAAAAAAACAAGTGCGAGGGTATATGCAGTATTCTACCTTTGGTATAAGAAGAAAGTAAGAATATATGTGAGAACATATTTGCTTATCTTGGAAAAAAAAGGGTTCAGTCTAAATTCAAAACTGATGAATAAAGACAATTATTTTTCATGAAAGTGACAAGGTAGAAATGGGATTTTCAAACATATACATCTTAACTTGACTCATTTTTTTTTAATATTGCAAAAACAAAAGCCCAGTAAACTAAAACACTCTATTGATGAAATGGGTGCTGAGGAATTTAAGGGGAAATGCCCCAAAACCTAAAGTTCATTTTGAGATAGTTAAAAGAAAAAGTTAGTGGGACAGACACAGGCATTTAAATGGGTGTGATGAAGCCTGAGTATGATGTCAATAAAGGCTCTCAGTACTGGACATGTAGGTATTCACTGTAAAATTTCTTAAGCTTCACTCAGTGTTTGAAAATTTGATGATAAAATGTTATAAAAAATGGATGAAGCAAAGCAGACCCTAAGATTGATTTCCAAAAAAGCAACCTTGGAGTGAGTGTGCCGGCTTGGTGCACAGGGTCTTTGGGATCCAGGGTGCACCCCAACTATGACCTGGAGGCTGGGGGACTTGCTAGGGACTTGCCTTGGGTGTGGCCAAGTCAGGTGAGTGTTCAGGCACCCCCGCAGGCTGGGCCACTGGCAAGGTTCTGGCAGAGTTGGGTTGGGGGGAACTAGAAGCCCCTCTTATTTTACTCTCACTCCACACCACTTAGTCCTCAGGAGGAATAAGAAGAAGCAAAGGATACAAACACTGACATAGAATGCATGAGAGACCAGGAGAAGATCCTGCCCACACATCTGAATAGGATGCAAGAGAAGAAACATCAAGAAAGCCATTGCATAAAAGACAGAGAAACAACCATGGTGATGACCCATCAGAGAATCACACCTATGGGCTCCCCAGGGGTGGATGGGACATAATTCCTGTTCTGATAAACCATCTAGAGAGCAAGGCACCCCTCCCCATTCCATGAGAGAGGAAGGCCACAGAGCCGGGGCATCGGCTTCACAGCAAAGCGGCAAACTAAGGCACAGAAAATGACCTGCAAAGGCCATCAGCGGATGCCTCTCCACAAGAGTAACTTCTTTACTGACAATGGCTGGGGATGAGGCCCCCTAAGCCACAGGACAGAGCTATAAGTGGAAGAGACAGCAAAACAGCAGAGAATGGACAGTGAGTGACCTCAAATGAGCAGACTGGCTGTCCAACGCAAAGTTAAGATTAAACACCCACCAGCATGTTTACTGTGTCCCAGGAACACAGTCCCTCACCCAGCAAAAAGACACTGCTACAGGGAGAGAAAGAGAGAGAGAGAGAGAGAGAGAGAGAGAGAGAGAGAGAAAGAGAGAGAGAGAGAAGAGAAAGAGGAGTCTGAATGCACATAGGTGACTTCAGGGGGAGGAGAAGAACATATGTTCAATAATCATTTGCTGATGTAAGAAATTTAAAGAAGGAATAAAATGGGGGAAAGCAATCTCAACTATGTATCAAACTGATGTAACATATAGAGAAAAGAATTAAGTTCAGGTGTGTTTGGAACATGCTATTTTGATTGTGTACCCTTAGTAGGATATAGTCAAAGGACAAAAATTTTCAAAAAAAAATCTTGATTTTTTTCTTATTGGAAATATCTGCTGATTTTATGTTAAGTAGATGGTCAGATCTCCTGAGGTATAGTCAATATTAGGCCAACAAAACTTTCCCTGAAATTACCTCTTTAGATTCCGTTTCAGAATATTGATAGCCTTATTCATAGTAATTTACCAAGCAATATCACAGCATAGATTCCAGAAATCTGTTTTGCTACCCACTAGGTGACGAAGCTGTCTAATCAAATTAAAAGCAGAACTTGAATTTTAAAGACTCATTCACATGAGAACCTATTATATTGATTTTTCTCACCTACTAAGAGATCTACACTTTCGTTAATATCTGTACAAAGTAGTGTTTCTCAGAATTATAATAACTAAGAAAAATAGATCCTGTTTCCCCACACAGGGGTATATTAAATTGAATTCAGAATCACTGAATTGACAGGGACATCCAGAGATCAGCTAGTCCATCTATCTACCTCCAAAAAAAGTAACTTTCCTATTCTCTTTGCCTACCCAGGAAAGAGAACATTGCTCACAGTTTTAGCATCAAGTCAAGTAGTTCACTCATTCTTTCTCTGTCAAGCAAACGGTTTCTCAGTAATTGCATCTTCTGGTTAGGTACTGGGGTTGTGACCCCAACACAGCTCTGCTCTCAGTGGTTTTGCCATGGATTGCCTGGCAGTTGGTTGTCAGGGAAAAAAGGAAGAGTCTTGTGGCTCCTAACCACATGGCCTGCTCTACCCGTCTCAGCTCAAGCAGATGACATATCTTACAACAACTGTAAGATGTGGAGGCCCCGTGGGAAAGACCAGACAGGTAAACTTACAAGGCAATGTGAGAAACCCAGGGATACAAACAGAAATGCAGTGAAGCATGCAGGAGGGGAAGAGCCCGGCTGGTCTTAAGAATTGTCAGGAAAAACTTCCCTGATGAAGAGACACCTAGATAGGTAAGAGCCAAGTGGAATGGATGTGGGGAAGGCTAGGCAGCTTGTAAAAGCTCGAGGGGATTCTATTCTGTATGCCCAGTGCCCAGAGTGGTATCTGGCACACAGTAGACTTAGTGTTAATCCCTCATGCTAACAACGCTACAATGTGTGGCCTTGGACAGGATCATGACACTTCTTGGAGGCAGTGTCTCCTAACTCAAAGTAAAGGAGCTCACTCTGGGAGGTTGTGGAGAGGGAAGCCAGAGGATTCAAGACCTAATCCTGAGAATTTCTGATACTGAAGAGATAGGTAGAAGAAAGAGAGAGAGAAAGTTATAGCAAGAGAGGCTAGGAAGCAGCTACCCATGAGGCAGGAGAAGCCAGACAAGTGTGGGGACGTTGACCAGAAGTCAAGTGCCTTAATTGGGGGTATAGCTTAGGTAGAGTGTTTGATTACAAATGTCAAGTCATTCAAGAAATAGTCAAAAGTGACCGTTGATTTATCAGTAAGTTGACAATGGAGTAAGAGTAAGTTGTCTGTCTCTTACTTGGTAAGAGATCATTCAGTGGCCTGGTGGGTACAGGAGTTAATCACCCCATAATGGGCTAAGTATAGTGGGCAAACTTATGAGTCAACTTGTATAGAAAAATCTTTAAAGAAATCTGGCCATGAGGGAAGAAGTACTAGGAAAATGCTTGAGCAGGCTGCTGGGAAGGAACCAGGAGGTTGATGGTGGTGAGGGAAAGGCAAATAAGAAAATGTGGGTTGGGGCTAATGTTATTTACCTCATTCTTTGTTGTTTAAGTTGTATCCATTGTTCTTCACCTTTATGGAACACATCATGAATAAATTAGAATCTTCCAAAACCATTTGGTTCAAGGCTAAGTTATGATTCAGTCATATGCAGTGATTTCTTTTCCATTAGTCACTCATGGAAACCATCTGCTTTTAGTCTTTAGAGCAGTCATTTAGCACTGAAGCATAAGTATTTTCATTAAATACTTCATGAAAAATGTCTAAGTTATTTTATCTAATTGCCACCTTTAAATTATGGGTAGACTGAATTTAAGCATCCCCTGGAGTTTTCATTAAATTGTTTCCCATCATTTATTACTATAAAGTACTGGTCAATATTTTCATACATAAAGAATTTTTTCTGTATGTCTAAGCATTTCCTTAGGTCATTTCCCAAAAATAGAATCACTATTTTAGTTAAAATAAAATACAAATTTGTTAAGTTCAAGATTCTCTGCAGAAGGGGAGTATGAATTTATTTTCATGGAAATGAAATGCTGAAATGAATGAATAAGAGTGTAGAAGGCCGAGTTCTAATTACTCTATTTTTGGCCTACTCGGATAAGCTGCTGAATGTTGCTGAATGTTTGCCTAATTGGTGCAGAGGGGAAAGGAGAGAGACCTTGACTGTCTAAAAAGTAATCTTTCTAAAGATACTGCCTTAATTAAAAATGACAAATTCGATGATTTTATAACATGGATGTACTTAGAAGAAATCATATTAGCAGAAACAAGCCAGAAAGAAAAAGACAGAAACCAAATGTCTTCACTAATGTATGGGATATAGTGAAAAAATAAACAAAAGTCTTGAGGAAAAGTCAAAACAAGCTAAGCACCAAACTGAAGTGCACAACTTTGAGCAGGAGGGAAAGGGGGGGGGGGGAGATAAAGGGAGTAAACTCCTGGGAATACAATGTTGTAAAATTTATATATAAATAAAAATAAATAAATAAATAAAGATACCGCCTTCAGGTCATACTTTGGCCAAACTTGAGCAGTCCTAGACTAAACTTGCTTAAACTGGTCTCCTGGTAAAAATATGCTTGTAACCATGTGACCCTGAATCAAAACTTCGTTTGTTACTGCTTGCTACATGTTTTCTATAAAAGTCTGGCTCTACACAAGCCCATTCACTGCTTCCTTTCTGCTTGCTGCCCCACCGCATCCCACCCCACCCCACAACACTTTCCAGCGCTCTGAGTCTGCACTGGGCTTAGGTCTTTTCTCAGCCTTTTAATTTCTCAGCGCTTTTGCTGTATTGCTCCAACTTGCCACCAGTCTGCGACCTCCTTAGTTTTTCTTTACTTAAACCCTCATGGCGTTTTTTTCCCGTTCCCCGGGGCCCTAAATTATTTCCTTGCATTTCATTCAAGATCAGCCCTGACCATTCTAGCTTAGCCCTTTCGCCTGGGTCCTTATCTCCTTTCACGCCTTCCTCTGCTTTGTGCTCCCCTCCCCGCCCTTGGCCTCACCCTTCTGCCCATCTGCATTGTCACCTCATCTTGTGTTTCCCCAGATTACCCTCCTAGGGTATTCTGCATTCCTCTCTGCCTGTCTTTGTCTAGTCTCCTTCCTCAGTGGTTCCAATTTGCCCTCAGCATTCTACTCACCATGAGGTGCTTTCATCACTAGGTTCTTGTCTTGATGGGTCCTTATTTTTGTCCATTTGAAAAGCATTTGCTTTTATATATTGAGGAATGAATTGATTAAGGCTAAGGCTTTAGCACCTTTAGAAGTGTGCAGATGTTGTTCAGTTCCCAGTAACATGATTTGTTCTACTTAAATACTCATATTAGCCATTTGTTATGCTCGAATTAAAAAAAGTTCCTTTTTAAATGGCGTACATATGTTGGACCTTTTATAGCTGTTATTATCTTTTAGGTGATATTTATAATTATTTCACTGTATGGGTTTTCTCCTCTGTTATCTATTTCTGAACTTTTATATCCTTGGATTTTATTCTCCAAATGAAAGAAACTATCAGTAACACAAATGGATATCTTACTGAGTAGGAGAAAATGTAATATAAAATTATATATGCTATATATAATTTATATAATATAATATACATTTTGTACTATATAATGTACATTATATTACATACATTATATATTATATACTATAATATATAATATTATTCACTATAATATAGTATATAGTATATAATATATATAATATTATTATATGCAAATATATTATACAATATATTATATATTATATATAATATAAATAATATATAATACATTTGATATTATATATTACATATAATATATAATGTGTACTATATATTATATGTTATATATGTAGTATAATATATAATATATTTGCATGTAATACATTTGACAAAGGCTGATATTCAAAAATATAAAAAATTCATGAAACTCAACAAAAAAATAATAAATCCAATAAAATATGGGAAGACTAGCTAAATGAACACATCTTCAAAAATGATAACCAGATGACCAGGAGGCATATAACAAAATGCTCAGCATGACTTATCAGAGAAGTGTAAATCAAATTCCAACGAGGTATCATCTCATACCCTTGAGAATGGCCCATATCCATCAGACCAGAAACTAGTATTGGTAAGGATATAGACAAAAAAGAATACTTGTACGCTGTTAATAGGAATGTAGACTGTGCAGTTCCTTTGGAAAACAGTATGGAATTTTTTTGGAAGTAAATCTACCTTGTGACCCAGAAGTTCTATTCCTAGGGACCTACATATAATACAAATATAATAATACAAAATACAAAAAAAAATTATGTATCTATCTACCTTCAAATTATACATACACACATATACTCCTATGGTCATTGCAGCAATATTTATAATAGCTAAGTTATAGGAAACAGCCTAAGTACCCAAGGACAGAGAATTGGATCAGAAAAGTTCTGTGTGTGTCTATGTGTGTGTACACAGTGCAATATTAGTCCGCTATAAAAAATGATGGTCTCTGGCTTTTGTAACAACATGGATGGAGAAAGACAAATGCAGGGAATTTTCATGTGTATGTGGAATATAGAGGGGAATAAGTCAAAACTAAATCAATAATAAACCCTTGACATCTGACTGTAACACTGAGGCAACCAGAAAGAAAAGGTGACAGTGGGAGTGAAGGGAGGGTAGGGGCTCAAGGAAATATAGTGGAAAGTTATTGGGGTGTTGGTAAAGGGTATGGTGTCAAAATCTATGTCTGTAAAGATTGAAACCTATAGATTCAAAGCAGATAACAGTGATGCAAACCCACTATATCAATAACATAATAACATCATTTGACCAAAAAAAAATAGCTAGTGCAAGATTTCTGAGGAAGCTGGAAAGCTGTAAGTGTTGGGATCCAGATTGTGCAGAGATTGGTATATAGGCTACATCAAAATGTTTTAGCATTTAACGAAAAGGTGGATTGAGAAAAATGTCTATCAAATTGCTTTTTTCTTTTTAAATCTCCAGGAAGTAGAAGATGAGTTTATTTAGAGAGGGAAGAAGTGGTGGGAGGGATGCATTATTGTTAAAGTGCAGTCGTGGGGTTCCAGCAGCAACAGCACACGGGTGATGCAAAGGCAAGAGGCATTTATTTTCTGACTTAAGTCAGGGTCCAGCACTGACCTGGATCACCGACGGAGCGGTTACATCAGGGTGAGTGAGGACCCTGAGCCCCCACGCGGTTCTCTTATCCCTTGGCAAGGGGCTTGGGGGTACGTGGACCTACTCTAGTTGGCTAGTAAGGGCTTGGGGGTAGGTGGACCTACTTTGGTTGGCAAATAAGGGCTAAGAGATAAGGGTCTTACCTAGCTACTGAGGGGCTTTGCCATATAAGGAGATGCTGCTGGCTGGTGGCCAATGATGCCTTATATGGTTGGCTTCTGGCTGACATGGCCTTTATGCCCATATAAGGTTGGCTTAACTGCCCCTTTTCATAGAAGCCTAACTTTTTCCCCCAAAAAATGGCTGCTTGATATCTGCTAACAAAATGGTTATCATTTGATATTGAACATTATCAGAAATTTGAGGAGAATTAAAGTGGTTTGCAATGATTATGTACATGTAGAGCAGAGTGAGTGGCCAAGGTGGACATCACCCCTTGGCGATGGTAACATTTTACCCTCTTGTGGGTACTTTCCGTGTTTGTGGTCAGTCATTTGGGTGTACAAGAAGAGAAATGTGTAGTTGAATTCATCCAGTTATAAGGGTTTTCCGTATGAATGCATGAAAAATCGGAAAAACCAGGGGCTTAGGATATCAGTATTGATGCATTACAAATGGCACAAAGCTCACTATGATTGATGAAAGAGGATTGATGGATTTGGAGAAAATAGGAAAATCCTTGGGCTAGGGTCTAATAATTATAATTTCAATGATCTTATGATTCTCTATTTTCTTTTTATTAGACCTTTGACCATTTATGACCAAAAAAGATAATCATGCAACAAGGTAGTAAATTTTACATATAAGGAATACAGTATTACAGGGACCAAAAGCCATGGTTTTCTGTCAGTGCCTAATTATTTTGTGACACTGCTTGTCAACTTAGCAGTCATAATCTTTGATATCCATCTTTCCCCTGTCATATCTATCTCTTTAGTATCAGTCATCACCATATTTTTATCTAGTGAAAGGTAGAATATAAGAAGAGAGTATAACAAGAGCATATAAGAAGCCTTCAGAGTTAAATTTTGATAGCTTCCCCGCCACCCCCCCCATTTTGTTGTACATATCGTAATAGTAGCAATTCTGGGAGTTCAAGTCTTTTTCTGCTGCCAGTAAGTGACTAAATTCTGGCTCATTGTACAGTCTGACCTGGTTCTGCTTTTTATCTCTGAGTTTGCTTCACATTCCTCCATTATTTTTATCTTAATTTTTACAAAACACACAGCAGCAGAAGCATTTCGTTTACAGTATAAGGTCCAAGAAATGTCTCTGTGACATTCCTTGCCCTGATCTTGTGAAGTGATATCCCAACGATGAGTCCATATAAAGCTTTCTCATCTATAAATGCTCCCACTGAGCATCCTAGTTCCCAGTCGTTCTGCTTTGAGAGAAGGCAAGCCTGCAATAAGAACTGTCACTGAAGAAATGAAATTTTTTGAGCAAGGCGATGGTGGCTGGACACACAGGCCTGATGTGAGTGGCCTGATGGGATAATGACAGCTGCATCTATGATAACCCTGCATGTGAAAAATAAAATGCCAAGAGCAACTACAGCAACAGTATTTTGCTTCTGACCCAGTCAGCGCATGGAGAGCATCTCGAGCCTTCTAGTGATGTGGACATGTTTCCAGGTCAGCCTAGCCACTCTCGGGGGGTGGTCTGCTCTGTGTTGTGCTGCGATGGGAGACCTCCCCCTTCATTCACGGGCAAGCTCTTTCCCCTCCACCACTGATTCACGCCACCCTGGAGACTATCAGTGCCTGCCTCCCTCGGAAAGGCTTGCCCAGACACCTTGTGCAAATAGAGGTCCTGAACTCTCCCCCAGTATGCTGAGCTGGCTTGAGAGTTCATTTTTATTATCCTTCACCCTGCTTGTCTGTGTTTGTGTATAATCTTGCTGGGTGAACTATGGGCCATGAGGACCAGGTAGTAAAAAAGCTGGTATTTTCAGGAACTAGCACTGTGTCTGGAACAAAGTCAGTTCTCAAACAAGCCTGTGCGATTGAACTGCACTGGTTGGAAATAACTGTTACTGCCAGGCCAGACAGACTCCATATCTTAAGAGTTTTTTCTGCCACATTAATCTTAATATTTTTAATGAGTGAGAGGATACTTGTTCATTAAATCTATAGTTCACTGAGTTGATTGAACAATACCTGAATTGTGACCGTCATGATGGGGGGTTGGTGAGGGTGAGGGGCTTTAAATATTGATTTCATGATATGGAGTGTGACTCAACAATTCATCCATTCAACAACTCAGCACTCTTGAAACACCTGCTAGAGGCCAGATACTGTGCCAAGAGCTGTGGAGATTTATTCTCTACGTACACATCTTGTGTGTTCCCTTCAGGGATTTGCAAAGTCCACCTATAGAATTGTACTATTTAAATATGCAGCTTGAAGAATGTAGTTCCATTTTATTTTGTCAGTGGACACCATTAACCTCTCTTTCCTGTTTTCTTTACTCCCATTTGGAAAGTCCACCCTTAGTACCTTCTTGTTTCAGAACTGCTGCGAGCTCATGCTATTTCATATTGGCACAGATAGAAAATGTCACATTTTGGAGGCAGAATAGGGGGAATCTCTATCTTCTTTTTTAAGTATTTTCACTGTATAGACATGCGCATGATCATGAGTAGAGTGAGGGGTGCCTCAGGACCCTAAACCTGGATGCTCTAAATGAGTCCTGCCATCTGCCACTTCAAGACAACACATACTCTATTACATAAGACCTTCAATAGAAAAGAAATTTAAGGCAGGTCATGTGCAACAATTAGTGTGCAATCAAGAGAAAAGAAAGAATATAGTTAAGATGGTTTCCACACAAAGCACCCAAAGTTACCCATCCCCTGTGGGTAGCACGGTTGACCCACAGCAGGATCACTAAGGTCTGAAAGCTTGCCACAAGTCTAAGGCATCTTCTGCTGGGTGCCTATAGGAAAGGGGCAGAGTCCGCAGCGGCCAAGACCCCGGGCGGGGGCCTGCAAAAAGAAAAAGAGAAGTACAGGATGGTCTCACTTATATGATGGATATAGGGAAAAACAAACAAATAAGAAAGAATCAAAACAACCAATGGGACTGAACCATGGAGCAAGCGAGCGAGCGAGCGAGCGAGAGAGAGAGAGAGAGAGAGAGGAGAGGAGGAGGAGGAAGAAGGTCGGGGAAGTGAAGAGCACAAAAGATCAGGATGGTTAACAAATGTTAGTGAAGTGGGAAAGCCCCGGGGTACACAATAATGGACTAATGTAATGTAAATATAAATATACATATATATGCAAAAAAAAAAACAAAACCATTTACCAGGTATCAGAAGAGAACAACGGGCCAAACAAGGAACAACTGAACATCAACTTAACCAACCAACAAATCGCATAAAAATGGGAGATGAAGTGACTGGAGGGGGGATACAGAGGGGGGATACGGAGGGAGGAGGGATCAATTAATGCACAATTGTGACAAATCAATAAAATGAATTTTTTAAATAAAAAACGAAAGGAAAGAGGCAGAAGGGGCCAAAGGAGACTGGAAGGAAGAGAGCAAAATCAAAACTGAAGACAAGATGAAGGCTACCATTGTCAGCCTCCCCACGGGTCTCTCACCCACATCTTTTTCCAAGTCCCCCAGACCCTGGTACAAGTACAAGACTGAGAAGCACAAGTGGCTGCTTCTTTACATGTCTTTCTGCTCCCTGTGCCTCCTCCAGGTCTTCTCTTCATCCTCTCCCCTCTCTATGCATAGCTCACTGTTGACTGTGAAGGAATAGATTGCTGTGCTTTCTTTCAAGTATAATGAACTTTCACCTTTACATAATGAATGTGGTGGACACGAATGGTCGACAGAAGTCATAGGTCATAGTGTTTCCATCTCTCCTTGTTTAGGAACAATGGAACTGTGCTGGGAGGCAAGAGACCAGGGATCACTTGAATTCATGGCTTCAAGACGACCTTTGGCAACATAGTGAGACCTGGTCTTGAAAAAGCAGCTGGGTACAGTGGTGGGCACCTATAATTCCAGCTACCTGGGAGGCTTAGGCTGGGATCACTTGAGTCTGCGGGATCGGGACAACCCCGGGGAACAGAGTGAGACCTAGTCTCAAAACAAAAACACAAAAAAGACAATGGAACTGGAGTTACTGTTTAGAGCCAAGTGGGGTTTTAGGGTTCATAAGAACTTCAAAAAGCTTCAGGCAACAGTTGCTATTCAGAATCATCTCTATTGAGAGAAGTAATCTCAGCTTAGGAAACACGTTGGGCAAGTCTCTCTCATTAAGATGGTATTAATGAAAATAACACTGAAGGGGGGTACAGATGAAATAAGAAAAGATCCCGCATTTAACGAGGTGTCTAGGATGCAGTTATTATTCAAGAAATAATTTGCAGTGGCTACAAATGAACCCAGTTGCCTTAACATGCCAAACCTGGAATTCTAGATGCTTCATCTTATACAGTCCTTCCCTCTCTCATTTCATTTCTGACCGAGCAGTGTTCCATGTGATTGTTGAGGAGGCAAGACACTTCATTTGCTAATTCTGTCCTCTGTCCATGGAGTCATCTGCATGCCGCCAAAAGATGGGGAAGGAGGAAACAGGGGGAGGTGGGGAAGTTTTATTAGCATACTTTTCTTCCTTCCCCATTCAGGTGACTAGATCTCCATCATGCACCCGGCAACCATGGAGACCTGTGACTGTGATCTCATTGTGTGATTTGAAGAGAGCGTGTCTTTGGAGAACAGCTGGTCATTCTGAAAGTGGGTAAAAAGAGACTTTCTGTCTTTACTTAACTGGATACACTTATCTGCCTGCTATTCTCTACAAAGCAGTCTACACACTCTTCATTAGCATTTTCACTGATCACCTTTACCATTGATATGCAAAAGCCAGCCAACTGCTCTCTGCTTTCAGCTCCAAAAACTGCAGAAAAGAAAAACTTTAAAACACAGTTTAAACTTTTCACTTGTGGGTTCTTACCACCATCCCCATCCTTCTCAACCAAAATACCAAACCAATGTAAGACTATCAGTGCAGACTAATTTATTTCTAACAAAGTGATTTCTAATTATCCTAATAATTAAAAAAGAAACATGTAAGACTCAGAACACTTCAACATTGTCCAAAACCTTTCTCAGTATTGTCCAAAGTTTTTTCCCAGATTGCCCCAAATATCCTCAGTCTCTCAGTCCTGATCATCTCACCAATGTCCAGACAGAGTCCATCTCCAGACGCTTGAAGACATGTTCCTTAGGCTGCTCCCTTGGCTTCCACGCTGTCTTCTCCTTGTCACCTTCAGGTAGCAGGAACTCCATGGTGCCAAACCAGCAAAGTTCACTTTCTTCTCAGGC
>PVHY01024281.1:0-19641 GCA_004024945.1 Uropsilus gracilis
CACTGATTAGCAGAAAAATGGTAGGTGGTAGGGAAGGGGAAAGATAGTGATACCATCCCTAAATTGAATTAGGTTTAATCTTCCTCTTTGAGACCTTGGAGAAAGATTTTGGGCATGTGTGTTTAGGGAGAAATAAGTGTGAAATACACCCTTATTTTACAAAAAGTATATTTCATATACTCTATATGACACTCTATTGAGTATTGATACTCTATACTGAGATAAAGCCAGTGAGGGTAATGTTGATGAAGCTAGTATTTATTAAGTCTTTATTATATCTCTGGGCCTATGATAAGTTCTTTACAGATTTAAAAAGAAAATATCTTCAAAAAAAAGTGAAAGTTTCGTAATTTAAAATGTTTTTACTTAAATTAGAAAATAGTTGTAAAAATCATTTAAACCTTTGTAACTAATAATTAAGAAATTTGTGTGAACTTACTATATTTCCCAAAGGATCTATGGATCATGGGAGACTTAAAAGACAAGAACATGCAACTAGCCACTTTTCCCAGCACCATTTGTTGAAGAGACTCTTCTTTCACCTTTGTCATAAATTAACTGACCATGTAAGTGGGTATTATTTATGAACTCTCTATTCTGTTTCACTGGTCTGTGCATCTATTTCAAGCCCCTATGGAAAACACTATAGAGGTTTCACAAAATATTTCTAATACATTTTCTATCCAGAAATTCCACTCCAAGGTTTCTATAAAAAAACTCAAAAGCAGTAATTTGAATATATACATATTATATATTATTATAAATACATTATATATATTATATATTATGTGTGTATATATATACACACACTCCTGTGTTCACTGCAGCTTTACTTACAATAGTCAGATAATGGAAATAACCTAAGTGCCCAACAACAGATGGGTAGATTAAGAAGATGTAGTATATATATAACATGGGCTAATACCCAGCTGTAAGAAATAATGAGGAATTTCTGTCAACAGTAACAACATGGATGATACTGGAAAGAGGTGGGGGATTAGTATAATACTACATGAAATAAGTCAGAAAGAAAAGACAAATGCTGGATGATTTACTTATGTGTGAAATATGGGGGGAGGGGAAACAAAGGAACAAACAAAGCTTAAACAAAGCTTCGAAATGTGTAGGACTATGAATGCTTGGTAGTAGATGTGATGTGGTAACATACATCTGAAGAGATGTGAACCCAGATCTCTAAATCATATGCACACTGTAAACCAATGTTGCACAATAAAAAATAAGAATAAAGATAATTATGCAATTTAACTAAAAAGAAAATGTACTATACAGGGGACTATACAATCAATGGGGAGTTAAGTCTGACAAGTATAAAGTGTAGTAATGATTTATATGATCTGTAGGGTTAAATGAAGCAGAGAACTTGATCTGTACCTTACATACAGAGATGAGATGTATGGTGGCAAAGGAGAGAAAAATCTCTAGGTGTAAGGTGCAGGTGAACAACAGAACATGGTTGAAGCTCATTGTGACTTATTAAAGGCTGTAAGATTTGCCTAACTGGAACAACAACAGATTCTAGGCAGAAATCAGTAAAAATTAGAACAATTTAATTAATTAGAATATAGTATGTGAACTCCAACTGGTTTTTGCAATCTCTTGGTCACTGCATCTATCTTAGAAACCCAAGTGTGTAACTGCCTTCCTAGACAGTAACTTAGTAGCCTTCTATTTATATTTACTCCTAGTACTAGTAGCTTTAAGTACAATGGGTGGTAAACAACCCCAATTAGAATTTGACACAGGTATAGGGACAGTCCATATCTTTTAAATGGAAATAAAAAGACTTTCATGCCCCAAAGGATGTTTCTTATATTGCCATCCTTTTTCATGCTGTGGCACCCTTACTACATTTTGGCAGCTTCCTGAACCCTCAGTGCTTACTCTTAAGTGAGTTGCACTGTGTAGAGATCCAATCAAATTAACATGAGCCATGTGTTTCATCAGCCTAAGATGTAAGATGTAACCTGGTAAGCACACCGCTCCCATACATCCAACCCATGACTGTCAGTTCTCCTCAGAATGCATCCGTAAATAGTGTCCTATATAGCAAAGCAATTTTCTTTCTCACATTTAGTAGGGGATTGAAGGACACATTTTTTCCAAAAAACAGAATACTGTGGACGTCAAAGGCTAGACTTCATGATAACTCAGCACCCTTCCTGCCATCACAGCAAGCCACCTCTTGTCAAATGTGCTGAGTCTCACATCAACAGTAGTAATTATGTGGGAAAAGGTGTTCTTTGCTGCTACTGTGGGCTGCTGTGGTAAAAGATACTGAAATCTTGTGCACTGTTGTACAGTGAATTTGTCACTCTAAGTAGGACAAGGCCTAATGTTGATAAAGGAAATGATGCAAAGACCTGACAATAAATCTCTTTTATGAAATTTTCATAGAAGAGCTATAGAATCCCTAACCTCAAAATATATTCCTTGGTGACATGGATTTTCATAGTTGGATGGAATGTTCAGGATCATTAATAACCATTCTTTATCCATCCAAAGTAATTAAGACCAAGAAAAGTTAAGAGAGTTGACCCAAACTCATATACATTTTAGAGAAAATGTCCCACTTTTCCCTAGTGATAACGTGCTGATAACTACAAAGATTTTCAAACCGTGAAATAATAAGATATATATTATTATAGTTGGTCTTTTCTGCAATAGCATTCGAGTTATTAATATTCCTTTTCCGAAAATACCTGCCCTATGCTAATAAAGATCAACCGATATGTCTGAAGAATTCATAGGAAAGGCTCACACTTGTACCTTCTGCCCAAGTCAGTTCCCAGCAACTCGTTGCCTGTCTCAAATGCACAACTATGCAATAAGCTCTTCTCTATTTTCCCATTACATCCATAAAACAGAATGTATTAAAAGAAGGCAATAATGTTCATCAAACACTTCATTCAACTGCATCTGACAGTGTTCTAGGTCATGGAGAAATAGCAGTAAGGACAAGATACATAGTATCTGCCTTTGTAGAGATGGATAAGTAAAACTGTGATACATAAATGCAGGTTAAATATGTGCTGTAAGAGAAATATAAAGGTAAGACTGCGGAGAGTCTTGAGGAGTAGTGATTACTAGTCATCCAGTAACTGTGTCTCAAACTGAGCAAGTTGTTATGGAGAGTTTATACTAATGATCTGAAAATAATACTAATAAACTCAAGTTCATAGGTCTTTAAGGTCCATAAATTATGTTCAGTGTTTCCAAAATTTTAGTCAGAAATATAAGTAAATACAATAAAAGCGCAAGTTGAACATTTACTAAGAGAAAACTTAAAAGGCTTTGAAAGAGATTAAGTCAACTCTGATGCAGACTATCTAGACTTGATCATAAATCCTTATTGACACATAGACATGTCATAAAAATGAGGATGAAATTATCGTCCTATGAATGAAATTTATAGAATAGAATAGAATAGAATAGACTAGACTAGACTAGACTAGACTAGACTAGAATAGAATAGAATGAATGGTAGAATAGAATGAATGATACTTAATAAAAAAAATATAGAGACTATACAAAATAGTCCTTGGCCACAATAAGTCTATAATTTACCATCCACTCTAAGACAAAGCAAAGGGGCTATTTATCCTGGTATCTCTTGGAGATAAACTTATTCCTTCCAATAGCAGCACCGACTGCCCTGCTGGATCTGAGCAGATCTGAGTAACCAGAAATATGTATAGCCTTTACTTATATCCATATCTTATAATATTCCTCAATTTCATGAGTATTTCCTTTTAAATTCAGTACTTCATCAGGACCAAGGTGCAAGGTACCCCTTGTGGTACTGACTATCTACAACCTACAACTGCAGTAACTTCTTAAAACTGCTCTCTCCTTCACAAGACCTCGCTTAGAAAAACAACAGTTACTAAGCACCAAAGTAGGAGTTTTCACATGTTAGATACTCCATATTTACTCTTCAAAACAATCTGATGAAGCACTGCAATTTTCATTTGCAGAAACTGCTTTTTATGGAGATTAACTATCACATCTATGGTAACACACAACCTTGTCCTTCAATAATGACAGGTGATCAAGTAGTTAATCTACTAAATAGTATATAATAGTAGTTAATCTAAGAAAATGAACAAGATATGTTTTTACATAATATTTAAATATTTTATGACAGTAATAGAATGTATGGATAAGATTTACAAAGAATTTCATTGTTTACAGATTTCTCACATATTCAGTGTGACAGTGGTAAATCAACAAGAAAATAGGCATCATCGCCATCCTTGAAACAAATTTTTAAGTTTGTGTAGCATGTATTGCTTAAAGTTTAGAATTGTTTAACTGTGATTAATAAATAATGAATGTGTCAGTTTGTGTATTGAAGATATTTTCCCTGAGCATATTGTATGCTTCCCCTAAAAGTAGCACAGAATATGAGAAGTATCTTCATGGTTAAATGATAAAATAATATTTTAGCTAAAAATATGCAACAGGTTAGAGATAACTGGAAGCCTATCAGCCCGATCTGGCTAGTTTAATATTTGGATTTCTGGTGTTGTCAAATTGTATTTCCCTAAACAAGTTAATAATTGTTCAGCTCATGCAATGTTAGAGCTCATTTAGCCCTCACAATAACAACTGCAAGATGAAAATTGTGATTCTTAGTTTATAAATAAGGTAACTTGGACTCAGAGAAGTAAATGAAATTCCCAAGTGACAAGATCATTATTTAAGTGGATTTTTATCAAAGGTTTGTGCACTGAAACACTCGAAAGCTTTCTAGATGTCTCACTCTGACTATTCCAGTCCATGGCTTACACAGAATCTGATTTTTCACCTCTTCCAGTAGTGCCAGGGAGTATCCAAGATACTATTTTCTTTTATAGATGAACAATAATATGGGATAAAAACTTAGACCATGACTTTGAGAACCAAAAACATCTCATGTGTTAAGTGCATCCTGCCAATCATAAAAAATGAAGATGAATCATAGTCTTGATATCATATTAAAGTTAAAGATCCTTTTTTGCATGATTTATTCCAAAATTAATATGCTGATGAGTCACAACCCCTTGAAATATCACCTTTGTCCTAACAATTTTTATCATTGTGTATGATAAAGTTCATCTTTGATGTTAAAGCTTGCTTATCTAAAGGGACGTTACTATGTTTTGCATAAATAGCACTAGTAATTTTTGAAGAATTATTTTCTTCATCATGTCTGTGTTACCCTGAGACAGGTGACATTTCCAATCAGAATTCCTGGCTTTATGGGACTGACTTAGCCCCCTACTCAACAACTTAGCCCCCTACTCAACCTTTTTTAAATGATCTGGATCTGTTTCAATTCTTTAACAGGTTTTGCCCGACTGTTGTTTTAGTCATGCCAGAAATTATAAGCCAAGATTTTTAAAAATACTGTACAGATTGCACATGGGGAAGCTGGCAGTCTTTCACACAGTGTTCATTCTCTACAGCACAAATCGTCACCACAATAGAAAGTCTAAAACAACAGCCAAATACTGCAGAAGGAGTACTTTTCCTCCTGAAAAATTTCCAACATTGGGAAGCATACTTTCCTCTGGATGCACACGCATAATTTCCATTATTGTTAATGGGAGCTATACATGCATAACACCCATTACTGCTAATGGGAGCTAAGTGCACACACAGGGGTAGAATACAGTGAAATCTGTCTTAGAAAATCACCCAAGAGACTAGCAAAAATCAGTTGCCTGGTAGAGAATGGTTTTAAATTAAAAGCAGAACAGAACTGAACTTGAAACCACAGGGGAACTATTTAAACTTCAGGGAGCAATGGGAATTGACTTCTCTCTTTCTTGTTCTATTCCAGTATCTTGTTTTCCTCATCCAGGTCCTTGATTAGAGCCAATGACCTTCTGATCTCCTAAAGAGATGATCTGGAAATGAATTTCACACCTCCATTGATTCAAATGGTAGACTTGGGGATCCTTGGTGGAGGAAAGACTATAGCTTCTACATGATTACATCACAGCACATGTGAAGCACAAGTCACATGGTATCTTTAATGGCAGCTAATGAACAAGAATGAAAACAGTAAGGCAATATTATCATGGCAATTTATATCAATAATTCATTAACATCAAAAACATCTATTATAATGTTATTGTAAAAGTCAGTGAAAGATAAACTAGAAAGTGATTTCCTTCTACCCAAGTGGCCTACCACATTTCCTTCTGCATTTCAGGACTTTGGAAACAGAGACTGTTCCTTCAATGTTTAAACTCACAGAATTTTGGCCTAGTCCAGTCTCTATTTTGCAGTTAAGAAAATTGCAGAAAAATTAAGTAATTTATTCCCAAGGTCACAGAGTACTAAAAGCACATCTTGGACTCAGAACCCAGAATTTTCCTGACTACAGGTCCAGTACTTTTAATATTCAAAAGCCCAAAGACTCCCAAAGACTTTCATGTGAATTTGGCTTTGAATTCTTCTCTGGGGACCAAATGCACAGATGGGTAGATGAGCTGCAAATTCCAAAAGGGACTATTCTGGGGCTCTGGAGAGATGGGGACTAAATGTTCTGCATGCTATTCAAGTGATAGCATGCTCCAGTTATTTCCAAAAATAGTTTCAAATATAAATTTCAACAAGTGCTTTGTTTTAAAGAGGCTGAGACTACATAGGCAGGTAAATGGAAATTTTGTTTCCTCAGTTATAGAAAATAAGTCTTACGCTTAGGATAACTTTTTGTTCCATCTATCACTTCCTAGATAACCTTTTAAGAGTAGTGCAAAGTAAATGAGTGTTGGGGGGTCTTGCCTTTACACCATTGGCCTCTATGACCAGTACCTGTGGTACTGTACCCACCCCATGGTTGTACAGCCTGACTGAATGGGTAAGTGCTCCTAGCCTCACCTGGGCCTAGGAGGAATCAATAAAAGGACAGCATCACCATGGGGGAGGGGAAAACATAGAAGGCACAAGAAGGAAGCACAGGAGTGCATAAGAGAACATGAGAGAAAGAGAGATCCCCCAAAAAATAGTATAAAGATTCCTGGGGGGCTTGGGGGTCTTGCCTGCTTCCCATCCCCCCTGACCCTACCCTGCCCTGTTTGGTGTGTCTGTATAACTGCTAGAACCACTAAAGAACCTACCCATACAAGGATGCCTGAACTACATTTGATGTCACAAACAGGATGGTTGTCCATATAACTAGTGGACAAAGCAACAGCAATAAAGTCTTTCTTGTATCACCTATACGTGATGTATTGGTTTTATCACCATCATACGCAGATATTCCTACTTAACATTGTTTTGGTCTGACTCTTCAGAACTGGGCAGCTGTGGACAGAAAGCACTGAAATCATTTGCAAAAGCTTCCAGTTAAAAAAACCCACTTTCATTCTCCCTTACTGTCTCCACGGAAGAGGCTTCTGCTTTCTTGGCTCTTGGCCGCCTGCCCTCTCAGGCTTGAATTTCAAGCCTGATGATCAGTTGCTTAGTGGAGGAACCAAAGTTCCATTCCAGTGTAGATGTTCTACATATCCAGGTTTAAAGTTTTAAAACAAATATAATTCTTGCTGTATCTTTCTTTGAAAATTATAACAAAGCAAAGGGATTCAGAGAAGAGGAGAGCATGGAACAGCACCGTAATATTTGGGATGGGACAACATGCAGTTGGCTAGGGCTAAAAATACACAATTTGGGAGTTGGACAAATTGATTTTTATCTAGGATCAACAATCCTTATAGATGGGATCTTGAATAAACTAAATAGACTTGCCCTCTATCAGATCCCCATCTATTTTGTGGGGTTGTTTTAAGATGAAGAAAATTATGAAAATGCTTTGTAAACCAAAAAGAGCTGCTATGCAGAAATCCTATAATTCTGACTGCATAATAAAGCAGATAATCAGAGAAACAATGTTGCACGAAAGTGATCACCTTCCTCCAGGTATCAGGCCCATTTTGATGATCTCTGAGCATCAATCAATCTAACTTGCTATGAACACCTCAATGCCTACACCATCTTGTTTTTCTATGAAAAAAGCAATTTGAGTGACTGCCAAAAACTGAGTGACAATAATAATTATAACAACAATAATAATTAGTCCACCCTACAGTGCCCATAGCATGCAAGTTTTCAGAATTCTTTTCAAACTCTTACCAAAGAACAGGTCCCTGTGCTAATAAAAAGGGCTTCATGATAAAGGAGAAATCATTTCTTCTCACTCTTGGGAAGCCGCTCCAATCTGTAGAGACATGACAACAAACAGAGAAGTACCCAAAGGTTCAAAGCTTAGCCCTGTGGTTAAACCGAACAGCTAGAGAGTCATCCTAAAAGTACATAGTTCTAAGATCTTTACAGCAAAAGAAATAAGGTTCAAATTCATTCTATGAAATCCTGAAATAATGTGGTCTTGTTAGTTTCGTGATCTATACCACAAACTAGCTTTTATTGAACTCCTTTAGTGTACATTATACACATTTCCATTATATATTTTTCCCTCCAAACAAATTGTAATAACTGGTTCTTTCCTTGTTGCTGCTAATTGTCAGGTTCTAGCAGAGTTCAAGGCATATATAGTAGGAGTTCAAGAAATAGTTATTTGATTTCTCTACATAACTATTTGTTTGCCTATCTTTCAGTAGATGTAAAGATCATGTACATGATATCATTTTATATAGTAACAGTTTCCTTTGTAATTATAAACTAATTAATTGTGTAGTTAATTAACTCATTTGAACATGAACTCATGTCCACAAAATCAACTAGAGAGAATATTTTCTAATAAGCATGAATTCCTGGCAAACAGTGCTAGAACATTCAATAATCATGTTCCAAAAACACATCTTGTTAGCTCCTAAAAAAGACAAAAGATGAGTGGTTTGGTCATTATATACATATTTGGGGATGCTATCTATCTTCTTTGAGGGAATATTGAGATAACGTCTGTTCCTTAAGAACATTGTTTCTTGCAATTCTGTTTGCTTTCTTTGATTTGGAGTTGACATTTTCTTTTCATTAATATTAGTACCATATAAACTATGTGACTGGTGTTTATTAAAAATGACTGCTTTTGTTCTTCCTGGAAGATGGAATTTTTTATTCACACTCAATTTAGCACAGCATAGTGAAAGGAATCCTGGTTAAATACTAGTTAACATTAGGAACACTAGTTAAAAATTTTAGAACTTGGATTTTGGCTCTAGGTTTTTTAATGTTTTATCCACATATGATGTGGCAAGTTGCTAATCCTGCTGACACTCTTTATCTAAACATTTTCTTCAAGAGGCAAGTAAGATAATGTGAATGTTGTCTATAGCCTGTAAAGCACCATGGAAAGGTCCTTTAAATAGTTATAGAAACAGAGCTTCTTGTTTAATATATACAGAATTAAAAATACAATATTTCTAATCTTTATAAAATTATTCAATATAGGTGTTATCTCATTTAGTAGAGGAAGAAAATGAGCTTAGGGAGATTAGTTAAATAACTTGCTCAGGATCAAATAGTGATAAAAGGAAAGAGAGAGAATTTTAAACCTAAACTAGCTGGTTCATAAGTTAAAAGGAAAATATGCCACTAAAATTGGGATGGGCTATTTATAGAAATGTGGAGTTAATGCTTTCATTTGTGCTCCCTTCTTTTCCCCCTGACCCACTTTTCCCTTTTCAGCGTGATCACCAGTATCTTTATTTTTCTGACTTTGGAGAAGGGCATCTGATGATAATCTGCATTACACTGTATCTTTTAAGGCTTACCTTCAGTGTACCTCTCTCTACTTGATATATAGGGCTTATGTAATTTTGATGTTCATACTATCTCCTTTAGTTTTACTGGACATTGGGGAGGACACAGACAGATACAAGCAATATCTTAGGTGAAAAGAGGTTAGGGATGCTCAGATCCATGAGGGAAATTTCCAAAGTATTTTTGGATAGACATTTCACATCATAAAATGACAAAAGGCCACAATAAGAAGATAAGATTACTAGATGATACTTCTAAGAACAGTATTTCTGGGATGAGAATGAATGTCATATTTACAAGTTCATTTTCCTCAAATCTTTTGATAACATCTCTACCATTTGTCCTGGGATGTGGGTTCATATGGTTAGGGGAATAAGTAAATTGCTTAGATGGGAAAAGAGTTTTAATCTATATAAGACTGTGATTTATTAAAATTTGTTTCTCCAAAAAGACCCTTTATAAAAGAAATATAATGGACTGTCACATCATTAGTGGGACAACTTGAATTAGTATAACTCTTTATATACCTTGAGGAAACATCACCTGTGTAATATTAATGAAAATGAAAAAACATATCCAAATTGACAGTAATTCTAACAGAACTGACCTGAACTCTTCAAAACTGGCAATACCATAAAAGAAATTAAAGGAAAAAAAATAATACTAAATAAAGTAGATAAATTCAGTCTATGATTTCTGATTGGGGTCTGAATAAAAAAAAGATATTGGAAATAATTGGTGAAATAGAAAAAATTATACATTGAAATATTATATCAAAATTAAAGTATGATCACATTTTGGTTTTACAAATTAAATTTTTTATGAAAAAAATAAAATGGTCTTTGTACAATAAATTTGCATATGCACTGACATGGAAAAGGACACATTTAGTAGACAATATAAACATGTAAATACTAAAAATTAAATGGACATATATCTGTACACTAAAAAACAAGCAATAGATATTTTTGGAAAGAGTGATAAGTCGGATGAATTAGGCTGTAAAGTCATCTATATACATAAAGATACATAAAGGTAATCTCATTCTTTGCATTCAATCATCCATAATGTATCTAAACAGATGAGTCCTATGAAACTACTTCACAACCACTTACAGGTTAGGTTTTTTGGGAAGCAGATACTGGGTTATAGTGTACCAGGAATTTAGTATAGGTGCTATGGGAATGGAGAAGGAAGGGTTATAAGCCCAGTGAGAGTTTCCAACAATGCCATGGGAAACTGCAGATAAAATGACCTAGGAGATCTGTCACTGTGAGGAAAGAACAGTCAATATCCCTACCTCAATTAGACATAGTCATTGGGTACTGGCTGCCCAGTCAAAGGTGTAACCTTGGTCAAGGGGCTCTAAGCAGCTGAATCAGTGACAGTAAGTAGTGGCCATTGAAGTCTTCTGCACATGATCTTCCCTGTAGCTTAATAACAAGTCCTTCCTTGAAGTATAAACCAATGGTGCACCTGCATGTTCATCACACAATTTATCTTCCTTTTGTTTCAGAAATTATATTGCTTTTTGTTTTTTTACAATTTAGTTCAGTTAAACTGTGGATTCTAATTTCAACTGCTCAGTAACAAAATCATTGAGTTCATATAAGCTCCATATTCTTCATTCAAAGCTCTATTATGTTGTGTAGGTACACATTTGCTTGCTGTACATGCAAACTGCTCTGATACCCATGATATGCACAGAACTTATAAAACTCAATTAAAAAAAATAATCACAAAAATAACCAAAGAAGCCAAAGAAGATATACAAATGGTTGATAAGCACATTAAAAAAAGTTCATTATTGCTTATCAGTGAAATGTAAATGAAAATCACAATGAGATACTATATCACACTGTGGGGATGACCCAAATTTAAAAATCTAGAAAGGATGTAGATAAAATGCAAACCTCATACTGTTGATGAGAATGTGGAGAGGTCCATTCTCCATGGAAAACAATATGGAAGTTTCTCAAAATATTAAAAATTGATCTACTATACAGACCAGGATCTTTACTTGTAGGTCCCTAACTGAAAAATACAGAAATACTAGTTTACAGGAAAATATTCACTCATATTTATTGTAGCACTATTTACAATAGCCAAACTATGGAAGAACCTAAATGCCCAGATAGAGATTAATGAATGGATCAGGAAGGTTTTGGAATATTACTCAGTTATCAAAAAGACAAATATTTGTCATATGTGGCAACATGGATGGAACTGTAGAGTATAATGCTAAGTAAAATAAATCAAAGAGATAAATACCAGGTGATGTCACTCACATGTGGAATAGAGAGATACAAAATAAAGGATAAGTAAAGTCAAGCTAACACCAAATCCTAAAATACTTATTACAAATATGTAACTACCAGAGTGGGATAAGAGAAGGAAATAGCAAGAAAAAGTGAAGCAGGAGTATAAAGGATTATGGGGATGGACCATGGGTGCTTTGAGAGTAGATATGATAAAGTAACAATCCCAGAGAAGTGAGACCCTATACCTTTACTAATGGTGTGAACCAATATTACCTTAATAAAAAAAAAAGAAATTCAGATAAAATCTCTCTTATCTACTGTGGACTAAATTGTGTTCTTCCCTCTTCACCCTGCCTCAAATCTGTATGTTGAAACCTTAACCACCAGTTTGACTGTATTTAGAAACAATGTCTCTAGAGAAAAATATTAAGTGAAGTATATGGATAAGGCCTTAACTTCACACCTTATATGGTGAATATAACTTCACACCTTCACTGGTCACCTTATATGGAGAGGAAAGGAGAAAAACATATCTTTCTTTAGGTGCTTTCAAAGGAAAGACCACATGAGGACAAAAGCAACCATGGCAAGCCAGAATAAAGCCCTCACTAGAAAGTAAACTCTGCTAGAAACTTGATCTTAAGCTTTCCAGCCTTATGAGAAAATAAATTACTGAGTTTAAGTGTGCTTTAAAAAAAAATAACAGCTTAAAAAGATGTATACAAGGCTAAAATTGAAGGTCAGCTCCTAAATCTGTCAAACTTTTATTAGATAATGACATTTATAGCTCTTCGAGTGACATACACCCATGATTGTCCAATTTGTATTTTACATCATTTATCATTGCTTAATTTTACACTTTTCTATTTAAATAATTTATTGAAATATGGTTATAAAATGTTGCATTGGAATTGAACAAATACCAACTGTCTTTTTTGGGATCAAATCCATGACGAGGGGTTTATTATCACTGGGCCTTGAGGAGGAGAGCCAACCAGCCCAAGAGAGTAAATTGGGAGATGTTGTTAATTGACGAGTTTAACAGAAAAGGATGTCCAAATGTAAGTTAATGTATTACATCCCTAGGCAGAAATCGGAATATGTGCTTTTTCAGATGTAACATTTTAATTGGCCTACCTGATAGAAGGTTAAATAAAATGTACACTAAACCTCATTACTACTCAATTGTCAAACATCTCTCTGAAACACTACTAAAAGTAGCAGTGAGTGGGTGCAACCCAGAATTATGAGAGGCCTAAAAGTTGTCTTTAGCAACACTATTTGCAACACAGAATTTTAAGTGGTCCCCTTAGACCAACTAAATTCTTGCTATTTTATCCAGTGGCTGTAAGTACAGAGCTGGGTATTTGAAGATCCCTTTTCCATATAATAATTCATTTCAAATGTCTTACTGGAAATTATCTGTGATCATACATTTCTAATAAAATGTCACTGTTGAATAAAGCCTAACCACCTGACACAAAAACAAAATTCTAGATCTTAGCATGATGATTGAAGATTTTTCTGGCATAAAATAGTTCAAAGAAATAAGATTGTATTCCTTTATCTCCCCACACTCCCTCCTCCCCTCAAAAAAGACATTATAAAGGATCATCCCATTCATAGCAAAGATAGATATATGAATATGAATATAATAGATTATCAAAAGTCCCTCAAACACCCAAAAATAAAGATGATATTCAAATTTTCTATACTTATTGAGTTTCTTCTATGCTATGGTGAATAAGCTACCCACATTTCCTCTTTATTTCTGCAAGTCACTGCTTGACTAATAGTGGTCCATATCATTTATGCCTCTCTATAACTAGAACAGAGAAATACCATGACATGTGTCACTATACTACTAGAATTTATCTTTCAACTAATATTTATTAAGCCCCTACTTTGTGCCAAATTCAATAACTGAAAGAAAAAGACAACTCCTGTCCTTGAAAAAAAATCATGTGTGTGAGAAAGCACAGAAAAACAAACAATTGCAATACAATGTGATAAGAACTAAAATAGAGAAAATATAAATGCAATGGAAAAACCTAAGAGGGATATCTAATTCAGTCTTGAAAGGGGGAGGGGGGTCAAGTTAAGATCCATAGTGGAGGTACTAACATGAAACCTGAAGTGGAGTAGATAACAGAAATAAAGAAGGATTGAACACTATAGCTAGTCAATGATCATGAGGTAAAACCATGTCAAAATGTAGAGATTCATTTGATTCATGGGATAGTTTTCATGTGGTAGGAGAGAATTGATGAAAAATAAATCAAGAAAGGTAAGTTTATAAGGTAATGAAAGTTTCTATTTGACAGACTTTGAAATTAATTTTATAGGCAATATGGAACATGGACGGACTAAACTGTGAAGTCACAGATTCATCCTGGCATTTGGAAAAATCACCCTGGCTGAGATTTTAAGAACAGATTGGATTGAGGTACAAATAGAGGCCAAATGGCTGGTTATAAAAGGGCTATAACAGTTACCCAGTGGCAGTAGTATAAAGTAAAAGAGATTAATTTGAGGAATATTTAGGAAGGAGTTTTAATAGGTCTTAGTGATTGTCTAATGTGGAAGAAGAGGAAGAAAGAGTCAAAAATTATAATCAAATTTCTGGCATAAGAAATTGAATGTTAAGATAACCAAGCAGTGCAGGAAAGTATATGAAATCATGGAGGGTTAGCTTTAAAACATGATTTGCATTTTCACTTTTACTAAGATAATGGGAAAGAAGAAAAGATCTGTTGGAGGCAACTACTTTATAGGTGATATGGTAGAACTTTGAAATAGGTAAAGTCATTGGCTAAGAGAGACAGGGTGATTAGAGAAATTCTGAAAAACTGATAATTCCAAATGGGAGCAAAAGTGATGAGAGATCCATAGAAGAAATTTTAGAAAAATTTTAGGTGGAATTGATTTGTTTGAGGTTGGAGATCAGGGAATTATTAACCGTAATTAATTGTATTCATTTTCCCAGTCATGTGGTAGGTGTAAAAATGTAAGCTCTATCTAAAGTTGATGATTTTCCAGATGACTGGTACATACAAAACAGGATAAGAGACTGAGAAAGCTAACAAAAAAACCACTCTTTGGGAAGTGATGGAGAACAGGCTTTAAAAGAATGAACAAAGGTTTTCAACAGAGAAAAAGTTAAAGGGTCAAGAAAAAACAGGCCTTAAAACATTAAGGGATAAATCTAGTGACATTAACAAAGGAATATGGAAAGATAAGAGATCAGATATGGTCAGATTATAATGTTAAATTACTATTTCAGAATTGAAATAGATGCAGATGATGACAGGTTGGTAGGTTATGACATGCTCTTAGGGAGGTACAAAGGGTAAAGAATTTGAGGTTGAAAATACAGATATATTGAGATATGCTAGCATTGCACACATTTAAGTTAGGAAGGTGGAGAAAAATGGAATGCAGGAAAAATTACAAAAGTGCCAATTTCTTTAAGAAATGAGGGGAAATAACAGGTGATAATGCTGATTATTTAGGTAGAGGATGAACTGAACCTTAATAAACAGAAATTTTACATGAAAGTGAAAGAGTAATGATCTGGAATAAAAACCAAGAAGTGAAAGGTACAATGCATCACTAATCCTAAGGCGTGTTGGGGCCAGAGAGTTATGACTATGACTTTGCTTCTTTGAATACATCTTAATCTCTTTCTCAGTGCTTCTGTAAAGAACATCCCTCCATGGGTTTATTAAGATTTAATCATCATTTTAAGTTGGGCTTATTGTATTTATACCCATGTATAATAAATCCTTTCTTTCTTTCTCTTTTCAAAAATAGCTGGCTTTTCATAGCATGACTATTTGGGACCTTACGCTATAGCTGTGCACATCAATCTTGCATGAACCCTAACAACAAAAAAAGTGCATATGCCAGCAGAAGGTAAGGCCCATACTGGGTTTTCCCATCCAGGGATGGTCACCCTGATGTGTAATCAATCAACAGGAAAGGTGTGCCTGTTGCAAAGAACCTCTAAGAGGTCACTATCCTAGGTGTGATCAATCTCCCCCATGCTGATCATGTTACAGAGATTACCACTCTACACTAACAGCTTCTTCTCAAGGGAGAAACAAAACTGTGTCTGTGAATGTTTTGTATGGTGTGTCTTGTCAGGTTAAATTACCTTGCAACATAACTCACTGTAAATTCACCTCATAAGTAAAAAGTAATCAGAGATTTTAAAACACTACCAAAAAGCATTTTATTTGGGGGTGGAATTATGCTGTACAATTACAAATGAACCATGTCAGAGACCCTTATTATCGGAGCAGATGTCAACATTTCTTTAGTTCAGCACGTAAGGGAAAAAAAAAATCTCCAATGTTTCATGGCTTGAAAGTTCTAGCTGGGACAGGAAAGTTGTATTTTTCTTCTGACCTTTAAAGGATTTAGAAGAAAACTGGCAAAAATGAGGATCTCATATATGTTAGACTAATATTTCTCAACATGTCTTATTCAAGATTCAGTATAAGTGCCACTTCCTCTAGAACCATTCCTTTACCACTACCACCCAAAATCAGGACTTGGTTGATATTCTGTGTCAACTTGATTAGACCAAATGGACTATGGTAGAGAATTATTAGTGCTTTGGTGGTAGGAGTGGTATGAACCTATACCCCTAAAACATATACAGTGCTATAAATCAATGTTACAGCAATAAATATAACTTAGAAAAATCTTGACTGAGTCTAGGGATGCTCAGATATCTGCTTAAACCCTATTTTGGGTATGTCTGTAAGGGTTTTACTCAACGAGTCTACATCTGAGTCTCTAGGCTGATTGACTAAAGTAGATTGCCTACGCACATATGTGGATAGATTTCATTCAATCTACTGATGGCATGAATACAACAAAAAGGCTAAATAAGAGAGAATTTGGGCTCTGCCTGTCTTTGAACTGGGACACTGGTCTTCTATCTTCAAACTCTAACTCAGATTGGAGCTTATACTATAGGTTTTCCTGTTTCTCAGACCTAGGAACTCAGACTAGAACTTTAGCATCAGTTTTCCAGATTTTCCAGTTTACTGACAACAGATCTTAGACTTCTCGGCTTCCATAATCCTGTAAACCAATGTTTTATACTAAAATTTCTTAAGATATGTATTAAAATAAATAGGATAATATATATTCTACTGGTTCATTTCCTTAGGAACACTAATACATAAGGTTAGGACCTTCATTATCTGCCCTGTGCCACATAGTTACATTTCTATCATCATTCTGTGTACTGTGTTTGCTTATAGACTATAAAAAATTTGAATTAGTCTTATTCACTAAGAATTATAAGTGTCTAGAAAGTGCTTAGTGGATGGAATTAAGTAATGAATATTAATATTGCAGTCAATACTATCATGATTTTCTGAGGAAAGTGAAATTCAGAGCCATTAGCTCATTTACACAGTCGTATAGCTAGAAAGCGGTGAAAGTGATAGAACTAAGATCTGAATCTGGGTAATATCTGACTTCAAAATCCTATGTACTTTCTATACCACACTGCCTTTCTACTTTCCTATTCAAAAAAGAATTCATGAGCTATTAAATTGTTTTAAAAATTAACTCCATTAAGCCGGGCATGGTGGCACTTGCCTATAAGCTTCAGCCTATGAAGCAACTGTGACCAGGGATCATGGTTCGAGTCCCACTCGGGACTAGTCCCAACACAGTCCCAACTAGTCCCAATACAGCAAGACCTAGTCCCAAAAAATAGCTGGGCATGGTGGCACATGCCTGTAACCCCAGCTACCTGGGAAGCTGAGGCTGGGGTTGCTTGAGTCTATGGTACCCCGGGCAAAGTGAGCCTGCTGTTCCATGGACAAAAATAGTGAGACCTAGTCTCAAAAAAAAATTAACTCCATTAAAATACCAAAGAATATGACATTAAAGAATTTTAGCTATGGAGACAGATTTCCTGAGTTCGAACCTTATAGCCAGTGCTTACCGAGGCATTGTCACAATCATGCTCCTAACAAACTACCATAAAATTTAGTGACTTAAAAAACAATCATTCCCATAAACCTGCAAAGATTAATGTCCACCTCATCTACAGAGGGTTTGACTTGGGTGTGTAACTGGTTCTTTACTTATACTACAGCAACTGAGGCAGCTCTGCTTCTCACTGCAGGTCTGTGTCAATTGGAGTAACTGTGGATGTAATCTCCTTCCTCCTTGTAGATCAGATTTCTCTTGTGGCCACTGCAGAGATACAGGAGGAAGAGTTGAAATAAACAAGTTCTCTTAAAGGGGTGGCGAAATCTCCTGCAAGGAAGCCATAGGCATTTGTTAGGGAACCAGACTGGGAGAAGTCAAGAATCAGGTCACTATTTCAGTCTACCATCCTCCATCTAAAAGGTATTGTGAGAATATAAGCAGTTATTTTATGTTTCACAGGGAGAATATCCCAGCACACATTAGGAAATGAAGAACAGTTTTTCATGTTTTGTCTATATATTAAACATGAAGAGACTGTGCTACTATATAAGACTGTCATAAATTACATGAATCCCCTGTGTCTTTTGTTTTAACCTACTCCTTGAGTTTATAATAGTTGCCTTACTTTTTGTGTGTGTTTTTAAAAGGATCAGATATGTATGGTGGGTGATTATGTTTCAAATAGAACAAAAGACCACAGGTATGCAAAGTATAGTACATAGTTCTTATTTCATAGATGTTATATAAGTGCTGCAAAGAACTAAAGTAATTTTTTCTTGCCATAAATCAAAATATGGCTGAGAAAGAACAGAATATTTCCTACCTTCTAGATGTTAGCTTGGTCAGAAATTGAACACTTATAATAAAGCTTATCATCTTTTAGCAAATTCTGGAGGTTCGCAGTAGTTAAAAAAATCTCCAAACAACTACAAACTCCCATCCACTCATTCAGATAACAAATCTTTTTTTTTTTTTTTTTTTTTTAGACTAGGTCTCGCTATTTTTGCCCATAGAATCGCAGGCTCTTGTTGCCCAGGGTACCACAGACTCAAGCAATCCCCAGTCTCAGCTTCCCAGGTAGCTGTGATTACAGGTGCACACCACCACACCCAGCTATTTTTTTGGAACTAGGTCTCGCTATGGGCCCCAGGCAGGACTCAAACCGCGATCCCTAAGCCCCGGACGCTTCATAGCAGATAACAAATCTTTTAGAAAGAGCACAAAAATGAACTGTCCCTCTTACCTGTCCTCAGGGATTTACCGTGTTGGAGTTAAAGACCATGAGAATCACCATGAATCTCTGAGAACAACTAATTATTCCAGTTCCAAGGGATCCCAGTTACCTTCCAAAATAGACACATTCTAGAGACTGCCTAACCCCTCTGATGAGGGACAAAAACCAGAAAGACAGATAATCATCATAAAAACTATGTTGAGTGATGAGAGAGCTACGATAACAACCCTGAGAGGAGAAATCCTATATTGTTGAAATATTAATAAAGATACAAGGCCATAATAATTCCTTAATAAAATACATACATGCATATTTAAAATAAAAAGAAAGAAAAAATGGAAATAAAAAGAAAACTTTGTCCAGAAAGAATGAGGTGGATTGACCATAGCAGGAACAGTGGGTTCTGAGCAAGGAATAAGGGCAAATCTGAGACTACATGCATTCTTTTTTTTTTTT
>PVHY01024282.1:0-19824 GCA_004024945.1 Uropsilus gracilis
AAACTGCACAAGAGGAGAATGGGGACCAGCTGGAGCGGGTGGGAGGGGGAGGTGGTGGGTGACCCCCAGGGATTGAAATGATGTGAAATATAGATAAATAAATTAAAAAAAAAATAAATAAAAAAAAAAAAAAAAAAAAAAAAAAAAAAAAAAAAAAAAAAAAAAAAAAAAAAAAAAAAAAAAAAAAAAAAAAAAAAAAAAAAAAAAAAAAAAAAAAAAAAAAAAAAAAAAAAAAAAAAAAAACCCTTTAGCCTATGAATCTCTTTAAATAAAGCATCAGAATAAGTAACTTCTGCAAATAACAAGAAAATTTTAAAATGACAATAAGAAATTGGTTGCAGCATAATTGGTATGAAAACTTGCTCAATTTTATGGATTTTAATATTTTAGAATGATGACCAGAGTTGACCAATAATATTGTAATAACTATCACATATCAGATTTTTAAGAAGTTTCACAAACACTAAAAATGTTAACCATTTACCTTATATGACAGTGCTTACCCTAAAGTTTCAACACATGTAAATATGGAAAATATACCAGTATTTCCTATCTATATTTGAGAGAAAATAATTTTTGTGGAATATCTTAGCAGATCTCTAAGTCCTCTTCTATTTCTATTCTTTTGAATCAAAGATTTCATTATTTCAGAAATTTGATTTGGGAAGATTTTGTTATCATTGTCAAAAGGTTCAGACACATACTGATTATTATAAAACAGTACTTAATTATCATAAGTGATAAATAAAAATCTTGCAATTAGAAGTACGCATTTATTTCTCTGGTGGCTTAACACATGCACAGTGCTGACAGGATTAGAGATCCCTCAGTTATTATAACTAACTGTAAAAATACACCACCTCTTCAGTTTACTCAGACAGTTTTCAAACATTGAACACAATTTAAGAACACTTTTTACCTTTTAACAGATGAAAAAAACTGAAGTTCAATTTCTCATGAATACACCATTGATATTAAACAGTTTTTTTAAATGCTTCCAACAAGTCATTTGACCTTAATTTAGTTTAAAAACATGATATTTCCTTTTCTTTATTTAGTGTTTTTCCATTTTCAGTCTGATAGAACCAATGAGTTTTTTTCATGAGATCAGATTTTTTTTTCTCACCAAAAAGCAGTATTCTTACAGGTAATACTAAAAATCCTTAGTCCTTAAAATGTTAAATCTCTTGATTTCTAAATTGTAACTGTAAGAACTACCATGTCAGTTCTCTTAGTGTATCATTTTTAGTGACATAAAATAATTTTACTTGTAGACACAAATTCACTTATCTGCAAGAAGCCAAAAACAATCCTAAAAACTTAGTAATTACTAATTTAATGTAATGATTTAAATCTTTGATTAATTGCCATTATTTAATTTCACATAGTTTTAAAACTTTTAAGTTTAACCAAAATTTCTTGAAGACTAATTATTATATGTTCCTACTTGCTTAAACTTTTTGCTTCATAAACAAATTTACCTGGTCAGGAATATCAGGCTGATGTATCAGAGTGATGTGAAATTGGTATTTCATTTTAACACATTATTTGGTAAGTTATAAAAATCCTGTAAGACTAAGTCAGTTATTTTTCTTTGTTAGCTACCATGAACTAATTTTCATGAATAAGTACAGGTAGCAAAATTATTATTTATAGCTTTAAAGACATGCATGTTTTAAAATAATCCATAAATTAAAAAAAAAAAAAACCTTTTTGTTTAAGAAAATAGCCCAGATGACTTATTTTTTGTGTAAAATGTTTTGGGTTAGTATCTATTATATTCTTGAGTTTATCTAGAGGTGAAATGATAAAATACATAGAGACAGCCATATCTTAGTTTTTAAAAAAATCTTTCCGTGTATCAAATATCAGGTAGCTTAAAAAAAAAAAAAAAAAAAAAAAAAAAAGCTCAGTTTATCTCCTCATGTGATTCATATCTGAGGTGAAGTTATCCTTATTCCTTAATGAATCAGAAAAAAGAATATGCTGAGGTTTAAAAATTCCTTTTTTCTCTTTTTCATCTTATCCAGTTAATCTAGGAAAGCTGCTGACTTTTACATTTGCAGTACTGGTTTTGTTAAGGAAAAAAAATCCTTTTTAGCCAGAAAAGTTTAGTCTCTGAGTGTCATTTTCTAATGTGGCCAAAATGTTAATTACAGGGTTATTATAAATACAAATTATTTCAAATATCTTGTTATTTTATGTAAATATGCTTAGCAATGCTAGAAAACCTCAGGTTCTTTTTATAAATAACCAGAGTAAAAGCTTATATAAGTCTCCTGAAGGCCAGTGATAGAAAAACCCTATTCTCTTCAGCCTTTTTTTCATTTCACCAAGCTCCCAGTGTTGGGAGGAAAGGCAAAATATGGTAGTGATACAAAAAGGTCAGAAGACTGAAATCTTTTTTTTTTTTTAAACAGCTGTTTATAGCCCTAATTAGATCATAAAACTTTATCTCTTTTTTCAACTTTCAGTTTTGAATGAGCATGTTTTGGAGAATCAAAAAAGCTACCTAGCAGTCATGGAAACTTTAAAAGTCATTTTGATATTTTTGGGCCTGATTAAGCTAGACTTCTCAAAAAGTCATCATTTTTGTTACAATGTGTTTTTTTTCAATTTCCTAAGAAAATCAAGGGACTTTTTACATTTCCTTTCCTTTTTTCTCTACCCATTCAATCTTTTTTTAATAAGAAATCTGGATAGAAAACTCTATATTTTTCCATATGTACTGAAAGTAGTTTAGAAGTTTCCCAATTTTACAGCAACTGAACCAACTAGTAAGTATTCACCATAGCTTACCAGAAAATCCAGTCATTCACTCCTAGTATAAAGCATAATAAAATACAGCCAGAACTCATTTCTCAAAAAATAAATAAATATATAAAGGAAATTTCTGCATTTGAGAGTTAAAAGCAGAGCAGAGACCCAAAGAAATGACTGGGAAGACAGGACCTTCTTTTAGGAGTAATCATCAAATACTGGCAGGAATAAAAACCAATGACTAAAACAATTATAGTAACAAAAATAAATCTCCAAGTCAAGAGTTACCCAAGAACTGGTTTCTCCACTGTCCAAATCCTCTCCTCTAAAATGTTTGGGACAGGAAAGTACCACATTGGTCAACCAGGACCAAGCAATGAGGTTTGAAAATAAAATCTTAAGAGAAAAATAAGAAAACCAACTCCTTTTGGGGATGAACACAACATTAAAAGATAAAACTCTTAAATGTGAGAAATTGAAAAGTCACAGTATCAATGAACTCTCTCCCAAAGTATTTTGTCCTTTACCAACCCAAAATTTAGATAGGAAAAAAACAATCCTCACCATTTTTCCCCTCCATACCCTATGGATGGACATTTTGGAGTTCAGCTTAGTAAGAATTTTTACATACTAGGTGGCTATTGTCAGACATTCAGGCTCTTACTTTCCATGGTATCTTTCAGAAGCAAGGAATGTCCAGCCTGTAAGTTTTCTCCTGCCTGGTTTGCTAAATTGTTGGGGTATAATAGAAATTATCACATACTACTCTGAGTTTTCCTCAGACTAGAGGGAATAGTCAACAGTGTATCACATGGTTTTGTAAAGGAAAAATCAATTCATTGTTTACTAACCCACCTGATATTATTACTTGTCCAGCCTAAAAACTCAAGGAGGTAGGTGAGGATTTCTTTTGTGGCCCTAAAATGTATGTGTTCCCTATAAACCATGTCGAATTTAGTTAACATGTTCCTTTATGCATGTCTTCCTTGATTTAGAGTCAATTAAAAAAATAAGCATTAAAGAGAAGATAACTTTTTCAACAAAGAGGTTGTTAAGCAGATTCTTATAGTCACTTTTCCCATATGGGACAGAGGAGGGATGAGCACAAGCAATTAATATGATGGTTCACAGGTGACATTGTGGTTGGAGAACCTCAGGGTATACAATAGTGTAAAAAAAAAAATATATATATATACACATATACATATATATGTAAACAATAAAATAGAAAGGAAAAAACATTTGTTACAAATTCAAATAATCAATTCTGTGATTCAGTAGACATCAGTACTAATGCATACATACATACATACAAACATACATACATTAATACATATGCATATGAAAAAATAACATATACCAAATATTTTGATTTTGGGTATTTTGTTTTCTTTTTTATAATTTTATTGGAAACCTGAATTACTTTTATAATCAAGAAAGACAAATTGAATGATTTATCTTTCAGAGCCTTAGTTTCCCCATCTGCAAAAATGCAGGCACTCTATAGGGGTCTTATATGTTAAGAACAGGTGTCAAAAATAAACAAGACTGGACACTGAGATAAAAGGCATTTTATTCATGAATATAATACAATTGCAGTGGGAAGAATATGCTAATGTGAACTAAACTCCAGTTTAATTTGTGCTGAAAACTGGGTATTTTAAAGGGAGGACAAAGAGTAGGAGGGGGTCAAACTGGGATTTTGTAGAGTCAGGGATGTGAAAAATTAGGAAAATTGAAAATGGAAATTTGGTCCATATGGAAGCACCTGGTTTTGCTAGCTGGTGATTACTGAGTCAGGTTTCTCCCTCAGCTGGAATAGTTAACTCTTTTGGCAGCCTTGCTATCAGGAAGGCACTTTTAAGAGTCTGGGATCTTGCTAGTGACAAGACACTGAACTTTTAGAAACTCGGTTAGTGTTTGTTCAGTTTTCTAGGCCAATCAAGAAGAGGAATCAGACAACCCTCACTAGAGATTAGTCAAGGAGAGAATCTTTGCCACTGACCCACAATGCTAAGTCAAATATAGTCTCTTTCCTCTTCTCTAAGTACATATTTCTTCCATATATAAAAAGACCCCCCAAAAAATAAATAAATAAATACAAGGAAAACAATCATCTGGAAAAGTCCTGCTCGTTTTCTTAATTTATGTTTGATATATTAAATAATTCCAGTAATCATTAGTAAGAGATTTCATAAAAAGCAGCAGTGTGATGCAGTGAAAGAAGATATAAAATTAAACTCTGGTTTCTCAAAAGAACATTTTATAGAGGAAAGCACTATGTCTATTTTTAGGCATAAAGAACTTTGAATCTATTGTTCCTCACTCCACATTCTTGGTAAATAGGAGCATATTTCTTTGACTAAATGTCATAAAACATTTTTAATAGAACGAAATTAAACTTGAACTTTTCTTTAAAGTTTGAAATTACCTATCAAAGGGAAAAGAAATGGCTCCTACGTTAGTTTATGATACCAACTTTGTTGTTGCCTTGTTTTATGAACATTTTTAACAAAGAAAAATGTGCAAACACTTTAATATCTTGAATTTAACTGGTAGAAATCTATTATGAGCTGAAACTGCTAGTTAATGGCTGCTTTGGGCCACTGTTTCTACTAAAGTGTGGAAGACTCACTTGAAGATTATTCAAATTAATTTCCAGGCTCCTTTCTAGATTTACTGAATCAGGAAATCTGGCAATGAAATTCAGAAAGTCATTGTAACAAGTCAAGTCAGTGATTATCTAGATTAAAGTTGACAATCAAACACACAGACCTCTCATTCCTGTGGAAATAGATGGAAGATGAGTGATGTATTAAGAATCCCAGTGTGCAAAGATCAGACGAAGCTCACTTGCTTTGTTTTCTTTCCCTTAATCAGGGCAGATCCACCTCTTTTTTCACAACTCTTTTGTATCTGCAGGGTTTTTTCCCCCTAAAATTAAGCACCCAGATCTAGTTCCAGAAAACAAAACAAAAATAACCTCAACGTGATCCCTTGGCTAATATTCACATAACAAATTCCAAAACTCATCCCTCATCTCATAGATTCTTTCTCTCTCCCGGGTTCCCTTTTTTTGAAAAGGCCAGTGCAGGCTAAATCATTAATATGTGACTAATTGTACAAACAGCTCAAGCCTGACACCTGCCCACAGTTTTCCTTAAATTTACACTGGAAGTTGAAATGTTATATTGGTCCCCACCAGAATGGAATATCTCTGAATGGAGAATATCAGTGATGACAGTCTCTCACTCAACAAACTGCCCACATCACCTTACCTTTGGGAACTAGAGAACTCATTTGTGAAATAATTCCAAGTTTCAGAATATAATTTGTCACAGTAAAATAGAGATCTGCCAGTTCATCCATTTGTAACTGAATCTGTGGTCTTTATTAGCTTCATAACATGGCTAGAAATCTATCAAATCTATTTATGTATATATTCACCTGTATTTCCACTTCCATGAATCTTCCATTCTCCCTCCCAAGAAACATTATTGGTTTTCCAGATTATATTATTTTACTTCAAAGAAAGTTAGGAAGACTGTCAGTGCTTGGTAAAGTTATGACACTGGTGCTACTATGTGTATTCATAAAACCTTTTGACCATTTTATCCATCTGGAAAAAAATAGAAATTTTAAGGATTTAATAAGATCCCATGTGTGACATATCTAGTGCTTCACTTCACATTTACATTCCAGTTGAACTGGAGATTGACAGTCTTGTTTTCATGTTACTATTCAGTAACTGTTCATCATGGACAGCTACTGAAAATACTAATTCATGGGTCCCTCCCCAGAGATTTTGAATAGGTCTATGGCCTCCTGTCTTAAACTAGGCCATCTATTCAGTGATTTTTTTTTTTTAAATTTATGTGACTTTCAAAATGTTTCCCATAGAGAACTATGAGTCAAATCAGCTTTTATAATGCTGGTTCTGTGTGTCTTCTTATTGACTGTAGGTGCTTTCATCTCTCACTCTTTCCAGGTTAATTGTATTAGTTGCAAAGAACAGCCTTCCCACAAAGATAGACATGAGATAGTAAGGATTAAATCCCATTAGAAAATCTATTAAATTTTTTCACCTTGTAATAACTTACTTCCCTGAAAAAGGATACAGTCTACCTTTAACTCTGAAAACTCAAAAGGCACCTAGTGAAATATTTGTTGTTTTCAATATATAGGAAAATGCCTAATATTGGAAATTTCATGATACTTCCATAGCAGTTGGATTGTTGCCCTAAATGTGTAGGATGTATTCTACTGTGGGCCTTGGAATTCTGCCTACTTATTTGGCCTGTTTAAATTCTGAGTAGAAAAACTTGCCAGTTCCTACAGTTCAGTAATACTAGTATCTAATGCTTTTCTTCACAGAATGCCTGAATGATCTACAAAGGTCATCTAATATCTAGTCTAAACTTACATCAGAATTTGGCTCCCATACATTTCTAAATAGCTACTTTTCTTGTTAAAAGTAAACATTAGGGGTACTGTTGATATCAAGCATGGCTCTTTGCAATTTAGAACTGAATACCTTCTAAATTAGTTTTAAAAAAATCAGTATACTTAATTTAATTAATCCATTCCCTTAACATATTTTGCATTAATGCAATTAGATGATAAAATTCTAAAAGGAGAAATCTGATTCTTTAACTATGACCCTTTGGATAACATAAAGTGAAGGTAATCATTTCAGAAATTAATTCATAAATTAAAGGTAATCAAATTCATAAATTAAAGGTATTCAGTTCATAAATTAATCTCTTGGAGACCTACCTCAAGCAGAACCATTTCCTGAATTAATGGCTTTCTTTAATCTTATGAAGGAAATATACATAGAATAAATAAGTACTATATAATAGCAAATAGTTATAAACACTATGAAAAAAAGGGAAGCATGGATTGTGGTAGAGAAAAATAGAAGACAGTTCAAAATAAATGGAAAGTGTGAAGTATCTAAATCAATATTAGACTTTTATTAATGATGATTATAGTTTGGCAACTGTTCATTTTCATAAACTTAACTTTTACATTAGGATATTTTCTTTATCTTTCTTCCAATTTATTGTCTTAATGCCTCATCTTGATTTAATTCCATTGTAGAAGTATAGTTATGGCATTTCCAAGAGAGGGGTTAGATAAAATTTTTATATCTCCTTGTTGACTGTCAGTTCTGGTAAGTTTTTCTCAGATCCAGTCCAGTGTGCCAACTAAGGTGAATTCTTTTTATTACACATAACTTTTTATAAATAAAAGATGATGGTTCCTTACCATATAAGGAATCCAAATACCATTTCTGTAAAGTAGTATGTTAAAAAATCAACACACAAAAATCAGTACCCCTCTTGTATGCATACAATGTCTAAAGAAGAAAACCACCAATTTACAATTATACATGGGAATTCAATACATGAAATAAACTTAATAAAGGAGGTGATGGATCTGTCCAAAGACAATTGCAAAACGTTGCTAAAAGAAATTAAAAAAACACAAAGAAATGAAAAGATATTTCCTATTCATGGATTAGAGGAATTAACATTATCAAAATGACCACACTATTAAAAGTAATTTAAAATTCCAATAAAAATGTCAATCACATTCTTCAAATAAATAGAGCAAATATTGTTACAATTCTATGGAATCCCAAAAAAACCCTCATAGAGCCAAAACTTCCCTGACTGAAAAGAGGAAGAATAGAGGTATTTTTCAAAGTATACTACAAGCCCTAATAATTAAAACAGCATGATAATGGAACAAGAACAGGTACACTTACCAATGGAACTGAATTGAAAACCCAGAAATAAAGCAACATATATATGGTCAACTAGCATATTAAAAAAAGAGCAAAGAATGTCCACTGGAACAATGAGAATTTCTTCAATAGATGATGCTGGGAAAACTGGACCACTACATGCAAAAGAATGAAACTAGATTACTGCCTCACATCTTTACATAAAAACCAACTGAAAATGGATAGAAGACTTAAATGTAAGACCTGAAATCATAAACTACACAGAAGAAAATATAAGTAACAACCCTCCAGGCTTACATATCAAAGATATCTTTGAGAACTCATCCCCAGAAGCAAAGAAAATGAAGGAAAGGATAAATGGCTGGAGTTACATCAAACTAAAAAGTTTCTGCACAGCGGAAGAGACAATATCCAAAATGAAGAGACAATCTATAAATTGGGAGAAAATATTTGTACTCCACAGAACCAATAAGGGACTAATATCAAAGATCTACAAAGAGTTTACAACAACTCAGCAAAAATCAAGCAAATAAGCCAGTCCAAAAAAAAAGAAAAAAAAATGGACAGAACAATAAGACACTTCTCCAAAGAGGAAAAGCAAATGACCAACAGATATATGATAAAATGCTCAACATCACTTGTAATCAGGGAAATGCAAATCAAAACCACAATGAGACACCACCTCACACCTAAGAATGGCCCATATTAGAGAAACAAGTGCAACTTGTTTAACAAGTACTGGCAAGGATGTGGAGAAAAACAAATCCTCTTACACTGCTGGTGGGAATACAAACTGGTTAACCACTATGGAAAGCTATATGGAGGTTCCTCAGATTACTAAAAATGGATTTACTATGAGACACAACAATTCCCCCTAGAAATCTACCCAAAGAACACAAAAACATTCCTTCAAAAGAAAACTTCCGACAAGCCTGGGTCCCTGGCCCCTGGACTCCCTTTCCAGCAGGGAGCAAGGGGGTGGGGGTCAGGCTTCTCGGGTGCGTCCCCCCATCTGGATGGACCCAGGAGTGGGGATGGGGTGGGGGAACAGCCCTCATCCACCAGCGAGTGGTTGCGGCACAAGACAACCACTTGCAACTCGGCTAGGCAGTGCCCTAACCCAGAGGGAACTGGGAAAGGCGCAGGGGCAGGCCAACCCGGCCTGCCCCTGCGCTGGGAGGTCCCAGTGCGCGGGTGAGGTGGGGGTGGGGGGGTGGGGGGTGTGCTTCCATGTCTCTCTTACTCCAGCTAAACTTCAGAGGGCCAAGAATATGCGTAAGCCCAACCCCAACATAGAACGGGTGAGGGACCATGCAAAAGTCCAAAGGCCTAAGCTGGACACAACAGATGGACAACCGAGAGAACCAGTGCATGCGAGAGCAGAGAAACAACTGTAGAGACACGACGTCACCATGCGCACTTGTGCGCTCGCTGGGCCAAGAAGACCCGAGACTTCATTTTGGAGATGCCTTCAAGGAGAGCAACACACCCTCCCCTCACTACGGGAGAGGAGAGAATGACCAAAGATGGGGTAATCTGCCCTACATCAAAACTGCAAACTGAAGCAGAGGAGATGATCTACAAAGGCCATTTACAGATGCCGGTATTCACAGAGAAACTTCTTGACCAGCACTGACTGGGGGCGAGACTCCCTAAATCTGACACAAGAGCCATAAGAAAAAGCAGCAAAGCAATGGAGATGGGATTGGAGAAGAAGGCCTGCAGCAAGAAAACATGGATAGATCACAAATGGCCACCCAACGCAAACTTAAGCCTGAAAACCTTACAGCAAGGCTCGCCTGAATCCGACAACATAGTCCCTCACCCAGTGAAAGACATTACCGTAGGAAAGAGACTAACGGACTCAGCACAACTAATAAACAACAAAGAGTGGGGTTTGAGATAATGGAAGGGGCACCAGAGGGAGAAGGGAGGGGGGAAAAAAGAACACTTATAGAGGTTGTAACCTAAAGAACAAATTAAACTAATAATAAAAATAATAATAATAATAATAAAAGAAAACTTCCCTCCTATTCTGATTATAGCACTATTTATAACAGCTAAGAAATGGGAACACCCTAAATGCCCCAAAACAAATGAATGGATCAAGAAGGTAGCTGAATACTATTCAGCAATCAAAAAGATAAACTCATATCATTCACAGTAACATAGATGGAGCTAGATAGGATTATGCTCAGTGAAATACATAAGAAGGAAAAAGACAAATAGCAGAGGGTTTCACTTATATGAGGAATGTAGAGAAACTGAACTAAGGGTCGGAAAAGAGAAAACTTGCAGACAAACTATATATCTGAGGCATACAAGGGGGAGGGGAAAGGAGAAGAGGCAAAATAGGTGGTGATGGTTCACAGGTGATGTGGTTGTGGGTGATTTATAGGGACTACACCTGAGGGGAGAAATTAATTCTTGATGAAATGAACACAATGTGAGAAAATATGAAAAGCGAATAATAATTAAAAATAAAAGAGGCAGTGTTTAAGAAGACAAGCAAAACATGTGTTTGAAGGAAACTATAACAAACTGAAAACCAAAAAGAAAAGAGAGAGAAAAAGAGAGCGAAGAAAGGAAAGAGAGAGAGAAAAGAAGGTGGGAGGGAGGGAAATAAGGAGGAAGGAAGGAAGGGAGGAGGAAGGATGGGCATGGGGAGAGTAATAAGAAAGGAGGAAGGTTGGTTGTCTTTCTATATTTCAAAACTGTGACCTCACCTCAAGGAGGTGTGCACTCTTTTCTGAGAGGATGCAGAAGGGAGGGAGAGGTAATGGCACCAGTGAGCTGAACAGAAGGAAACAAAAGTCTTAGATGTTTAATAGCTTTTTCAGAGAAAGGGGGACTCGGAAAATGGGTAAAGAATGAGAGAAAAGAGGAGGAGTTTAAAAAGGAGAAGAGTGAAGCAGGAAGAAAGGGAAGGGAGAGGAATTGTGGAGACAATCCTAGAGCTTAGTGCTTTCAGTTCTAACAATAAATTCCATTATTAAATTAAGGGCAAGTGAATTTGAATTTAAAAAAATGTTAATATTCTTTTTTAGTTAATCAGTCATGACTTTTGTAATATGTTTTATAAACTCCTGTTGCATTTAAATACAACTAAACAAAGAACAGCTCTATAATAAGAAAAGTACTCAACTTCTTGCTATTGGAAGGAAATATCAAAGTTTATCAAAGTTCAATCTGTTATTGTCTCATGTAATGCTTTTATAAATTCTTATGTTCTGTATAATTAGATGGCATTCTGTGCTAACTCTTGTTTGCCAAACTAATGATGCTAGACAAAACAAGCCATCTCAGTCTTTGTCCAGTAAAGTCCCTGTCTCTATTTTAGTCCATATTTTAGGAACAGTGCAACTGTAACTGAATAATCAAACTAATTGGAGCCCAGTCATGTTTCCCCATTAACTGTAACTACAAGAAAGTATGGATTCTTTCAATTGTGGAATAGTGGCTAAAATGCTCTGTTCATTTTAGAAATTCAGGTTACTTTTTATTCCTATTGGTTGAGTGTTATTGTTGTTAATTTTGGTGCATCTGTTAAGAAAGGAATGAGAAAAATGTATTCTATTTGTTTCATAGTTATTGAATAAGCTATGGAAATAAAAAAAGGTTGAACCCACAAATAGCTCTGAAGCTTAGAATTAGCATGATATCTAAATGTTTCAGGATTTCTTATTTTAATTCACCAGTCTTAATGTGAAAGTGATACAAGGGTAGTGATGCAGTCGAAAATTCATACTGCCCTGTTGGGTGTGGTCTGAGAGAAAGACTGCAAGAAGAAGCAAGAAGCATGGAAAGGGCAGATAAAAAGAAGGGCCAGAGATAGGAAGAGAGACTAGAATGGCAGACTGATAGAAGAGGCCCACATGGCCTTACCAAGAGAAGCCCCCTGTAGGAGTGAGCTGGTGATGGCAAGGAGCTATGGTGGGAGAGTGGCCGTCAGAGAAGTAGCCGGTGTGGAGTCAGATGATAGAATGGCAGGCTAGGGTAACCGGGGGCTGCTGAGGTCAGGCCTGGCGAATTTGACAAGATGCCGCTGAAGGTGGGCTTGGTAAAGAAAGTGCATGGAGATGCAGCAATGTGGCATATTTGGAAAGCTTTGCATCAGCATCTGTTGGAAAGGTTTGAAGAGCCTTGGAGAAATCACAGCTTGGAACACTGAAGAGCGAAGAAGTAAAGAGAAGATACTGGAAAAGGACTGGACTTTGCAGGGTGCCTGCAGGTTTGGAGGGACACCATCTTTTTTTTTTTAAATATTATTTATTTTGTTCTTTAGATCATAACCTCTGTAAGTGGTTTTTGGAATAATTTCCCCTCCCTCCTCCCTCTCTCAAACCATTCTCTCAAACTCCACTCTTTGTTGTTTACTAGTTGTGCTAAATCCATTAGTCTCTTTCTTTCTTGTGGCAGTGTCCTTTCACTAGGTGAGGGACTGTGTTGTTGGAACCAGGCGAGCCTTGCTGGTAGGTTTTCAGTCTTAAGTTTGTGGCTCGTTCCTGTAAGCTTCAGCCTATGAAACGGCCGGGGCTAGGGATCGGTGTTTGAATCCCGCCTGGGGCCGTAGCAAGACCTAGTTCCAAAAAATAGCTGGGTGTGGTGGTATGCGCCTGTAATCCAGCTACCTGGGAAGCTGAGGCTGGGGATTCCTTGAGTCTGTGGTACCCTGGGCAACAGAGCCTGCAGTTCCATGGGTAAAAAGAGCGAGACCTAGTCTCCAAAAAAAAAAAAAAAAAGTTTGTGTTGATCTTCCAGTCTGTATTCATTTGTGATCTGTCCATGTTTTCTTGCTGCAGGCTGTCTTCTCCAATCCCATCTCAGCTGCTTTTCTGCTTTACCTTACAGCTCTGATGTCAGATTTAGGCCCCCAGCCAGTATCGGTGAATACAAGCATCTGTGAAATGGCCTTTGTAGATCATCTCCTCTGCCTCAGTTTGCAGTTTTGATGCAGGACTGATTACCTCATCTTTAGTCTTCCTCTCCTCTCCTCTCCTCTAGTATGGGGAGGGTGTATTGCTCTTCTTGAAGGCATCTTCAGAATGAGGTCCCGGGTTCTTCCGGCCAAGTGAGCACATAGGTGCACATCGTAACATCGTGTTTCTACATTTGTTTCTCTTGTGCACATGCACTGGTTCTCTCGGTTTTCCATCTGCTGTGTCCAGCTCAGGCTTGTGGGCTGGATTTTTTGCATGACCCCATTCTTTTTTTGGGGCGGGGGGACTAGGTCTCACTGTTTTTGCCCGTGGAACCGCAGGCTCTCGTTGCCCGGGATATCACAGACTCAAGCAATCCCCAGCCTCAGCTTCCTAGGTAGCTGGGATTACAGGTGCAGCCACCATGCCCAGCTATTTTTTTTTTTTTTGGAACTAGGTCTTGCTATGGGCCCCAGGTGGGACTCAAACTGCGATCCCTAGCCCTGGCCGCTTCATAGGCTGAAGCTTACAGGCATGAGTCACCGTGCCCGGCCTTCCCTCACCCATTCTATGATGGGTTTGTATTGTGCATGCTCTTGCTCCTCTTGAGCAAGAATGGAAGGGGCTCTTACCACCCCCCTGCCCACTGCTGGTACCTCCCTGCATGGGGGCGGGCCTAGATGATTGAGCCGGCAACCTTCCATGTTCCCCTTGGGCTAGGTGCAGGAGGCAACATGGTTCTGTCAATCCAGACTGTAGATGGCTGCCCTGTGCAGCAGCCATCTGCTGGTGGGTAGGGCCACCAAAACTCCCACCCTGTCCTGGAGGGGCACCATCTTCGACATGTGTTTGGGACTTTTGTACTAAATTGTACTTGGGGTAAAATGACTGACCACTTGTTGCATTAAGGACTTTTTGTTTTCCTGGTTACCTTCCCTTGTAAATAAAATCCTATTGCTTAAATTGCATTTGACTGGCACTGCTGCTACCTGCAGGTGATGTGAATCTGAGAAGCTGGGCAGGCTGGGAAAGCTACATTTTAAAAATTCGGCTTTTTTTCCTGTGACTTGTTGTTTGGAGGCTTCTGCCACATTTTGCCCAATTTCAAAAGCGTCATTATAAATATATGCCAGATGCCATCAGATTGAAATCATGTCAAAATAGGGCAAAAGCCTGCAACCAACAAACTACATTTAAAATGTAGTTTTTGCCACCCAGGTTCCCTCAGGTTTGTACCACCCACGCATAGCAGTTACCAGTCAAAATAAAACAACAGTTTTACATGGGATGTAATTGGGAAACAAAAAAATCCTTAAAATCACAAGTGACAGTTATCTTACCCCAATCACCATTTACAGTTACAAAGGTCCCAAAGGCACATGTTCATGATGGTGCCCCTTTCCTCTCCAAACCTGAGAGGTAGCACTCTGCCAAATCCAGTCTTTTTCCATTATCTTCTCTTTGCTTCTTCTCTCTCCAGTGTTTTGAGTTGCTCTGCTTCCCGAGGGCTCTTCAAACCACTTCAACAACATGCTGATGCCAAATCAGCTTTCCAAATCCTTGGCCATTTCCAGGTACCCACTCATTATGCCACCTTGCTGTGGTGCCACACACTACATGCCGGCTACTTTCTGATGTCCATCATGGCTGCTTGCTACCACCAGCTCACTCTTCCAGAGGGCTTCTGTGCAGCCTGTTCATTCAGGCTATTCTTTACCCACCTGTCATTCTCATCTCTCCTCTCCCCAAAAATTTCTCTTTCCAGTCTTTGCTCCTTTCCTTTTTAACTATTTTTCCTCTCTAAAAGCCAAAGGCTTGATTTCCCTCTATACACCCTCTAGGTAATAAATTTTCTCTTCCCCTCCTGGGATTTGCAACGTACTAAGAGTACCCTTATCCTGTTTACCTTATCCTTTTCTTGTTTAGGCCATCTTTTAGCTCTATTTTTTCAGATACAGTTAATGGCATTAATGCCTAAATTTTAATACTGCCCATTTTGGGGTCCCACTTTCAATACTGCTCAAATTGGGGTCCTGGCTTCAAAATGAACCAAAGAAAACAAATCTAGAAAACGATTCCTCCTGATCTATCTTTTTATTATTACTGATACTGAGGAAGCTTTAGCATCAAAATGTTTCCTTCGTAAGATAAATCAGCAGTATTCTCACTAGTGAAGGTTGGTAATATTTAAATGGAAACAACTGAAGTCATTACTGTCAAAAAAACAAAGGAAACAAGGTTTGACTTCTGAAAGGTTAGATGACTAGAAAAGGTACAAAAATTTTCTAGGCAGGAAACAATGTTTCTTTACCTCCTGAAACTTTAAATTAGCCAATTTGTTTTGTGTGTATCAGTTGTGTTGATTCACGTGTTTATTCAATAATTATTTTCTGTCTGCCAGCAGTGTGTGAGGATGAAATGGGTTCAATGGAAACTTAATGTTTACTTTTGCACCAGAAAAGATAACAGTTTGAAAACACAAAAGTTTTTCAGAAAACCTTATTATGTGTTTATTCTATTAAGAAGTTTGTAATATTGGTTTAACTTGGTGAACAAAGATGAACCATTATTTGATACTTTAAATGGGATATTAAAAAAATAATTGGGTCCTGGGAGGAAAAACAGTTGGCCTGATAATATAACTGACTGACCTATTTTTAAATCATGCATTAACTTTGAAAAATTTGGCAGTTCATTTGCCTTCTAACATTGAGACAAACAAAATGAGTTTCTTGGGGTCGTGCTGATTACTGAAAATTGATATTGTGAATATTTACTATAGCTTTTACTGTATATTATTTTCTGTGCAAACAGATTTTCCCTCCCTTTTTATTTCCCATTGAGCAGACAGTCATTTTTGCATGTATTTAACAGAAAAATTTGCTGAATGCCTTCAAACCCTGATGATAAAAAGTATGACTAGCAAGAATGTTAAAAGTAGAAAGGACCTTAGAAACATTATTCAATAACCTGACCCCTCCCCACAAAAATAAGTTGGGTTTGCTCAAAGAATGATGAATATACCTAATCAGGCTTAGGCACTTAAAATTAGATCTAGAACCTATTATCCATTGGCTCCTTATTTAAAGGTCTTTATTTTATACAAAGCATTGTCTTCTTGTCTATTGCATATATACATCTTGGTAAGTAGTTCAATCTTCATAGGTATTGATTGTAGGGAAAAGGTGAAATACAAATTTTCTTCAAAATAATTCAATAAGGTTATCTGCTCATCAGTAAGTCATGAAGAATGTTTTCCTATGACTTCATCATCACCTATGTCTTTTAGTTAAAAATCTTTTTAGTTCTTTGATATCTATTTTATCTCCAAAAAAGTTTTATTAGATTAGTTGTTTGTGATGTTTAAATTACCAGATTAAATTGTGAACTCAGAAAATTTTTGCTATAAATATCTAACTTTCCTTGACTCATTTGACTAAGGAACTCCAAAATAGACTGATTATGTTAATACCTAAATGTCATTTCTTTTCTGTGTCATGAAACATTTTTTCTACTTCTTTTTAAGCAGCTGATGTTGAGAAAAGTCATTCATAGAAAATGACTAGCATTTCTATCCATTTAGTCTGCTTTGTGTAAAGAACTCTGCTTATTTATTTTGTTTCAAAGAAGCATTAAAATAAGGTCACTTTGATTTATGCATTAAAACACATGTCAGAATGTTTAGATTTGGTTTGCTTCTTTTTTTTTCCTTTTTATTATCCTCAGATAGCACTGCCTGAAGGTGACTTTCCTGATTTGAAAGTGTAAAGTTGGAGGATTAAAAAGAATTCATCTTTCTTCTGGAAAAAAATATATATATATATAATATTAGTGATGTAGTGATGACAGCATATTTTAATATCTTCGGTCTCTCCTTACCAAGGTGTGAACTCTTAATTCCACTTTCTTCTTAGAAATAGAGGAATAGAGAAATAGCATTGTCTTCTAGGATCTTTATTGAATTTTTATCATAGATTTTCCTTTATATTGGAAACTGGCTTTACCAAACAAACACAGCTCTTTATTTATTTTTTTACTTTGTTACCAGATAAGAACCAATTTACTTCAACATCCATAGGTAACAGCATAAATATGCAGTGATAAATAGTAATGTGAACCTATAACATCTAATTTGCCCAATCTTCCCTCCTCTGTATCTTCTACTTTTCCTTCTTCTCCATCCCATCTTAATCTCCATGATGTATAGTCTGTTGTGCATGGATATTACAAGGCAAGGATTCAGGGAATTCTGTGAGTACACTGGTTGAGTGGGGGTAGTCAGATTTTGAATATACGCTGACTCACCCTAATGCCTAAGTTCTCCAATATTATTACCTCTGTGACCACAGGCAAAGTAATTAAATTCCCTTCCTTTTGTCCCATCATCTGCCAATTGAAGGTGCAATAATAGTACATATCTCATGAGACTAAGAGGTGAGTGAACTATACGTAACTCATAACATATAAAATTAACTGTCAAGGTAATAGTGATGATAATAATGATAACAATAAAGATGCAACTTTGATGTCTCCTGTAATCCTCTGTCTATATAGGACAGAGTATCTCTAAGAAAAGTCATTCTCAATCTATATGGAAAAAAATGTAGTTTCACCTTCTCTGTTGAATGAGATTTCAACTAAAAATATTTGAATGACTTTTTGCTTTGTGCCTCTGGACTATCTGTGTGCTCTTTATGAAAATTCTTATAAGGATAAAGTCTGCAAAGTTTTGCACCATGATGCTAAATATCTACAAAGAACTGTTGTTACCTGTTTAATATTCATGATCCATTGTACTGGGTCATGTAATACCAACAGCATGGCATATGCCCTCACTCTTCACAAGGCAGCTGCAGAAACCAAAAGATAATTAAAATGTAGATGCACATATGTGAGCACATTCTTTGTCTTTGTATAAAGAAATACTTTTCAATGAGAGAAAAATATATGACCTTAAATAAACTGAAGTTCCTCTCTTGCAGGACAGCTGTAGGGGCTACAGTATATACTTAGGCATAATGGGAATTTTGAATGACAAAGTTTACATTCTCTTGTAACATAATGGATATTTGAACAGAATGAGAAAAATCATACTGGCAGCTTGCAAGTACAAAGGCTGTCATTGCTTTCTTCTTCTTCTGTGCAATAACTCAGACAAGCAGGCCATCCTTTTGAATCTATTAACAATATCAGAGAAGAACTTCTTTGTAGTAAGGGATTTCAAAATTGCATTACTGTTATACATTATGAAATAATAATTACTAAAATAATGGGACAGTTATTAGGAGTAATTCTACCTTCTAATATGGTGAGAGACTCATTATTTACCTGAAATAATGCTGATGTATGTTTCTAGGGAGCTATGAGAGTAAAAATGCTCTAGAACATCTGAAATTGGCTAGTAGTTTCAAATCATTAAGTAACTTATAAAGCATTATAAATTGCAAGTAGATAATTCATCAGAAGACATTTAAAACAAAAACAAGATGTATCAGATATTTTGATCTACCTATTAAATCTGCTATAATATACCTAGTACATATATAATAACATAAACATGTGTAAATATGCATAAATTTATATTTCACTTTTGAGTTAGTGTATTTCATTCCTGAAAAATCATTCCTAAGGTAACAAATCACATTATTTATATTCTTATAAAATTAGGCATAGAAGTAAAATTCTGAAATATCTAAAATTGAAAATTATCATTTTCAACCTTCCACATTTACTAAAATTATCTCTGTTTAAAAATGCATATCTCATAAAACCCTAGGTTTACTCAAAGATGCATAGCTTGATCAAGTAGATGAGACTCAGTATAAATACTTGGTTGTTTTTTACTTCTGTTTCATTTTGTTTTGACTCAGGACTAGTTTCTGTTGGTCGTATTGCCACTAAAATATGAAGCAATCCTGTAGTCTTCACTTATTAGAAAATTTTAATAATAGCTAGATTTCTGAGAAGCATATATTAAAATCTCCCAACATGATTTTTGCTTTATAATACGTACTGTGTTTGTCATATGTGTGTGAAAATCTCTTTCAACCTTTGTGTTTATGGCTACTTTATCTTTTTTTGTGATTAAACCTTTTCATGCATATGGATATATCTATTTAATGCTCTGACCCATGAATTCTATTTTATCTCTTATTAATGTTTTGAACTACTTTCTTTGTGTTATTATCAGTGAGGTATAACTTCTTTAAACCTCATCATTAACTATCTGCGTGTCATTTAATCTTACATATGTTTGTTGTAAGAGTATATTTTGTTGTTTTAGTGTTTCATTTGTTGTTACACATGACACAAGGGTCTCTAGCTTTTAAACTTTTGTGTGAGCCCATAAAATTTATTGTGATTTTTCATAGGTTTGGAATCATGATTGTACTA
>PVHY01024283.1:0-19827 GCA_004024945.1 Uropsilus gracilis
GCGGCGAGCTGCACACTCAGTGAGCTCTCAGGACCCGCAGCCACCTGCCTTGGGACCCACCCCCCGCCCCCAACCCTGGGGAACAGAAGCCAGCCCCACACCCTGTGCAGGCACCGCAGAAGTGGCGGCTTTGCCAACACAATGCACCAGGGGGAAGAACCAGCATGAACTTGATCTCCAGAAGGACCTGCGGGTGGCCAGAGAGCCGGAAGGCCACAGAGCCCCGGCAGGCCCACCTCCACCAGGGCCACAGCCTCCCCACCGCACACACCCCAGCTGACTCCAGAAGGACCAAGAGCTGGTCTGGGGCAAGATACATCCCACGCGCTCACCAAATACAGAGCGCACGGGTGGCGAGCGAGCCTGGCATCTGCCTCGCCTGGACGGTGGCTTCCCCCAAGGCCCTGTGCAATGACTCCGTGCTGGGGAAACCCCCCCCCCCAGACACAGAGGGCCCCACCCAGTTGTCTGGTGTCCTGACTCTGGCTGCAGGGCAGTGGGACAGCCGCCTTCCGGGAGCCACACAGGCCTGCCGGACCCCAGCCACCAAGCAGCTCTTTCCACCTGCAGCACTTGGGCCGAGCACCTACCACGCAGGCAGGAGCCGTCTCATCTGCCCACCCAGCAAACCGCCCACAAAGCCTCCGCCAGCCTGGAGGTGGAGCGCCGCCCCATGGCCCCTTGTGTTAAGGTTCAGCCAGCCCTGGACGACTCAGCCTTCCTGGTGCAAGGACTCAACGTGCACCCTGCAACCCCAGTGTGCTGAGCCCCCCAGCTCCTCGGGGGGACACACCCTGCTGCAGGGTGACGGCGAACATGAACACGGGCTGCAGGGAGGGGGCCCCGGGCCGCCTCCAATGGGCCCTGCAGTGTCACCCAGGCCACTCGGCAACTCCCAACATGGAAAGCGCCCCCCACCCTCCGCCCTGGGTGGTGACGTGCCCCCACAGGTGGTTTGACACGCCCGCTAGGGGCCCAGCCAAGGCGGTGAGGCGGCAACGCCCCCACCCACGGCAGAGAGAACTTTACCAGCCGGAAGACATGAATGTCTTGGTTCCTGGTCACCAGATGTGCGTTCTTGGCGGTGCACGTGGCTGTCTCCAGCTTGTCCCCTGTCAGCATCCAAACCTGCAGTCGTGGGAGGAGAAAGCCTTTGTCAGCCTGAGGCCGCCGGCACCCAGGCCAGCTGCTTCTGAGAACAGCAAGCAAACCTGCTGTGAGCCATCGCCTCCTCAGGACTCACCCCAGGAAGTGCCCCAGCCCCAGGATGTCAGAACCTCACAGGCACAGCAGCAGAAGCTGCCATAATGCCCTTGGGCATCACGAAGCTCAGCCTCTGCCCTATCCCCCTTCTGAGTTTCCCCCTCTCCCCCCAAAGGCATAGTAACCTCAAGGGGGGGGGGCATGTGGGGGCACCGCTGCATGCAACAGGAGACGCTGGCTTCTGTCATCACATACAAGTCTAAGAACAAGTGGGGGGCACTGGGGGAGCCCTGATTAAAGACACCGACAGCACACCCGGCTGGTTTCTTGGAGCTCTACCTTGCCCAGCCATGGCTCAGAGAGGCGACCAGCTTGCCCCGAAGCCACAAGGCAGGCCCCTGACCTGCTCTGGGCCACAGGGTCCAGTCCATGTGTGCTCCCATCAGGCACACTGTCCATTAACTCCTTGCATCCCTCCCCCACTGTCATGCTCCCTATTACTTTCCCTCCCACTTATTCGTAGACTCCACCAGCAGCTTGATTTCCGGAATTCATCTCCACGTGGTAGGTGACTTCAGCCCTGCTGCTGGGGGGAGGGGGGGGACCTACCTTGATGCCGGCGTTCCTCAGTGTCTCCAGCGTGGGCCTCACATCGGCCTGGAGCTGGTCTTCCACCCCCGTCAGGCACAGCAGCTCCATCTCCATCTCCAGGCTCTCGATCACCGTGGCCACTTTGAGGGAGCGGTCATGCACGCTCAGCTTGGCCTGGACGTAGCGGGCCTGGGATACACGGGGACAGTCACGGCGTGGCAGTAATAGTGACCGCGTGGCACCAAGCACAGGGTGGGCCAGGCAGCAGACACACCTAAAGTCCACGCTTTGCACTCCTCTGCTGCGTGACTCCTGAAAGTCTTTTAACGTCTCTGAGCCTTGTCTGCACCATGAAGTGGCACTAACAGTCCCACCTCACTGGGTGTGGCAGGGACTCACACAACCCAAGATCTTAAAATACAGGCGGGTGCCCTCGCACACGGCACTTGCTATAACCGGGAGCTCTTGCTCACCATTTTTTCTGAAGCCCCGCTTGCAAAGATACCCAGCTCCTCACAGCATCAGCAAAGACCTGGGAGAGAATCCAACTCCCTCATGGGCTGACTCAACGCACAGGACGTCACAGCTGAAAGGGACACACTGTACCCGGACAGAATCCTGTTCAATGAACTCGCAAAGAACTAAAACACAACCAGAGGCTCATCGCAGCATGTGTGTCTACGTGGAGCCGAGCCAGCCAGCCCCACCTCTCCTTCCCAGGCAGATGCAAGAGAGAGAGTGTGAGTATGTGTATGTGCGTGTGCACATGCCTGGTACATGTGTGCACGCATGCCCTGGGCTTCACACAGGCTAAGAATCCAAGGACCGGCCCTCCAGGAATATACAATCCATCAGTTGCACATTTCTATGCCGAATGCTTGGCCGTGAAGTCAGTGATCTTGTCCAATGGCAACATTTTTCACAGCCTAAAACTGAGGGCTCCCACAGGGTCGTTCACTACACACGTCCCAGAAGGTAAACTACGTGCTGTGGCCAGGGCTGCAAACACAAACTTGCCTAATACGTCTCTGCCCTCCGAAAGGTTTTTATTCAATAAAGAAGATGTTGGGTTTTTTTTAAGTTCTTTAATTTTTAAAAAATAGAAACAAAATCATTTGAGATGAAAAGTGCAGTGAAGGAAGTGAAATAACAATGGAGTGGGCATGATGAGCTGGGGCTGCTTGGGGAAGGGGGAGCAGGGGTCCAGGAAGACCTCTCAAGAGCGGTGGCTTTGGAGCTAAAATATGAAAAAAGCAAGGGAGTGATCCACGGAGCCCTGGGAGGTGGGAACCATCCAGGCAGAAAGCCAGCAAGTGCAAAGACCCTGTGGCCAAAGAGAAGGTAGTTTGTTCAGCAATGCTGTTAGGAGAGCTGGAGAATGAGGAGGGGGAGGGGAAGGCGGGAAGAGATGTGAGCAGGGAGGAGGGCCAGGCTGAGAGAAGGTCCCCGGGTCACTTACTTCAAAGTCCTGATATTGCTCCTCAGCCAGGGACTTCTTCGCCACCACCAGCACCCGCAGTCCTTCGCGGGCCATGTTCCCACACTGCAAAGCAGCCAGCAGTCAGCAGAGAGCCTGCACTGAGGGCCGGCCCCTCTCAGGGCCCAGAAGCCAGCCACGCGAGCACCTTGTTCTCGAGCAAACCTCCCGGGTCAACCACAGCCCACACGTGTGCTCTCCCCAGTGGGCACAGCATGCACCTCGAGATTTAAGTTAAGGGGGTGAGATTACAGTCCAGCCTGGATTTCCGACATGCCGGGAAAACTGAGCCTCTGAGGATACCATCCACTCGCCCAAACCACCACCATGCACGATGGCAAGAAAGCCTCCGCTAGTCCCAGGGTCCCCGGGAAGCAGCACAAGCTGTCCCACCACCTGCCACACGCCCAGGTTTCCTGCCTCCCCCGTGGCGTCCGGGTTTGCAGCCCTGAACTGAGAATATCCTACTGGATGTGAAGTGTGAGTGCCCCTCAAATTAGGAGGCAAAACAAAAATGGCCTGAGAAACTCAAGAATTCCTTCCTCCTTCCTCCCACTGTAGCTGACTCCCCGTGTCACCAACTGGGACAGGCAGGTGCTGATGTGGCCCCGGGAGCCTTCCCCCCCCATCTCCCCCACCCCCCGTGCCCAGCCTCGGTACCACCCCTCAAGCATGCGAGGGATCCAGCAATGTATTCCCACGCTGCCAGAGGAGAGGGTGGTCACTGCTGACTCAGACTCTTCCCCCAGGTGCCCCTCACAAAACCAGTGCCGATGGAGACACCACAGCATCGGCCACACACGGAGGCCCATGGCCAGCAGTTGGCAAGGAGCTGAATCCGCCCGTGACCCTGAATGAGCATGGAAGTAGCCCCGCCCCAGCTGAGCCTTCAGATTAGACCATAGCCCCGGCCATGCCCTGGCCACAGCCTGGGGGGCCCTGAGCAGAGAGCTGGCCATGCTGGGCTGGAGCCTTGGCCTGCAGAAGTTGGGAAATGAATGTGCGTTGTCCTACACTGCTGGGGTGGGGGTGAGCTGTTGTGCAGAGGGCGAGACGGCCCCCCAGAAGGGACACGCAGGGCGCAGCCTCCACCTTGAGGGCGCGTACCTCTTCCTCCAGCCAGTCGTTGTACTGCACGATGCCCGCCATGACCACGTCGGCGCCCTTCATGTAAAAGGTGATTTCTCCAGTCGTCTCATCCTAGGGGGGAGGGGGAAGTACGGAAGGAACGGCTGACTGGATGGACCCCCCACTTGACGCCCCGGTGCCCGCTTCCCACGGAGGACAGTGCCCAAGTGAACGGAGCAGACGCCAGTGTTTGTTCACTTGGCCAAAGATGAAAAGCCGGGGCGGGGGGGGGGGATGCTGGGGCAAGGGCCACAAAAAATAAGAGAAAACACAAAGCGTGGAAAATTATGAAACGATGAAAGCCAGATCAACAGGATTTAGGGTCTCGGCCCTTCAGTCTCCTCCACCACAGGAAGTGTCAGAATCAAGGCGCCTGGAGAATCACGCACCTGCCCTGCAAGAGGTTCCGGATGGGCTCGGCCCAGCTGCCCCCTCACAGCAACCCCTAGAGACCCGAGCAGCCTGGTCTGCTGAGTCCCAGGAGCACAGGGCCTCACCCAGGAAAGGACATGGCTCCAGGAGAAGAAGAGACCGGTGGGCCAAGCATCCACCAGTGATTTGCAGCAAGAGAGGAGCTGGAGCGACCAGAGGGGGGAAGAGGAAGAGGGGGTGCAGGGGGGGGGTCTAGAGGTACGATATGGGAGGAAGGGGCCACACCTAAGGGGAACAATAACTACACAAATATGACCAATGCATGAAAATTGGAAAATAAACAAATTATCAATAAGAAAAAAGAAAGTAAGGCTGGGCGCTGTGGCATGTGCCTTTAATCCCAGCCTAGGAAGGGAGGCTGAGGCTAGGAATCACTTGAGTCCACAGATTTGAGACCCGCCCAGGGCAACATAGTGAGACCTAGTCTCAAAAAATAGCTAGGCATGATGGCGCATGCCTGTAATCCCAGCTACCTGGGAGGCTGAGGCTGGGGATCCTTTGACTTCGTGGTACCCCTGGCAACCTGAGTCTGTGGTTCCCCCGGGCAACACAGTGAGACCTACTCTCGAAAAAATAAAAAAATAAATAAATAAATAAGGGAAAATTCTCTGTCCTTAACATCACTGCCACCCCCCACCACTCCCCAGCGGAGCTGCAGGCGAGATGGTTCTGATGAATACTGGAGCCAGCTGGACACGCAAGGTGCAGGCCACCTCAAAGACACAAAGTGAAGTGATGCCTGCACCAGGGACCCCACTTCTTGCTGTTCAGCCTCCCCACCGAGGGGGTCTATGGGCTACAAACCACCCCCTTTCCAGCAACCCCCACGGGGACAGTCAGTGTCTCCAGACACTAAGCACGCCTCTGGGAGTACACTGCCCCGCTGAGAGCCACGCTGAGGGCCAGACCCTCCCAGCCCAATGTCCACCTGGGGACTCAGCTAGAGAGCAGACCCCAAGCTCAGCAGACCACCGGTGGGGAGACAGGGTCGGGGTACGGGCATTGACCCGTCCTGTCGGTGCCCACGCCCCCCTGTGTGCTTGGACAAGCAGCTTCTCTCTGAACCCACTTCCTTGCCTGCAGAACAGGACGCCTGACCACGCTCTGTTTGAGCCAGCACACTGTCCATGCCTCCACGCACACCAGGCAGGGAGCTCAGGGTCACACACAAAAGAGCCCTCGGGCCTCCATTACGCTGCCAGAGAGCAGCTTGGCCAACTGTGGGTCACCCCGACTTGGGGGTGGTGGTGCCATGGCATCTAGGGGGTAGAAGTCAGGGGTGTTGGCAGACACCCCACCACCAACAGGGCAACCCCACAGCCAGGTCACCCCAGTAGCAAAGTGCCCGTGGCTACAGAATCCCAGCTTTGGGGTTCAGTGGCTGCTCCCACCCCGTGACTCCTGCCCCCAGGATCCCCATCACGAGGAGGTAGGAGCCACCAACACTCTTGTGGCCACACGCCACTGCCCCAGGACCCTGGGAGCCCAGAATAAACGTCCACTCCTCACTTAACGCACACCAAATACCCAAAGCCGGGTCAGTGAGCACCCTCTTTGAGAACAATGTTTGTTCACCACCTCTGTTCGCTGGTGGCCTGCGAGGATGTGTCCACTCGCGAAAGCCTCACCTGTCACCCTGTCAGCTCCACTGAGCTGGCCCGCTCAGGCCAGACAGCCCAGGGGCTGCGGGTGGGAGAAAGGGCCTGTTCTTTCCTCTCCCCCACGCCAGGGGGGCCTCCCAACACCGCTTAGGAAATAACGGCCCCCCCCCCCAGCTTCCTCTCCTGCACCAGGGGCTCATGGGGTTCGGGCATCGTGTCCAATGTAAATACAGCATCAACTGTCTCCTCCCATTAGTCATTTCCTCCCCCAAGTTCATCACAAGGTTACTCCGTTCCCATACGATGGGGAGATTGCACCGGCGAGTTGACAGAGGCCGCTGCCGTGAGGCATTGTTTGGGGGCCTCGTCTTTTTCCACTGTGGTCTGGTTCTGGCACCTGTTCAAAGGCCTCTTTGATTCAAACACGACAAGGGGATGATCTACACCCACGACCCCACCTCATCTCTGCACGTGGGCGGGAAGGGGGAGGGGCCGGGAAGGGCAGCACCCAACCCAAGCCAGCCGGGCGGGCGGCCCCTCCAACCTCACTGCCTCCTCGGAAGACAGGCCTGAGCCCAGCCCAGATCTCGCACAGCACCTCGGGAGGCCAAAGGGACCCTTGGGGCTGCAGGGGGAGGCACAAGCCAAGCCTCATGTTCCGGTCAGCAGGCAGCCAGGTGTTGGGACATGCCAGGCAGACAGGAGATAGGCCTTGCGAGAAGCGAGCTTCCTCCCAACATGACAGGCGTCCAGGGCTGAGGGGCCTCCGTGAGGTCCTGATCTGGTCCACTCAGGCCAGCAGCACACAGCCTGCCTCCACCGTGAGCCCACCCACGACTGTCCCCGGCATCTTCAGGCGTCCCCTGAGGACAGACGGTCCCCAGGTACAGCTGCCCCATGGGAGGACAGGGTGACCTGACCCCGGAGGCATAGTAGCCTGGGGCCCCAGCGTGTATATCCAAAGACCGAGTGGCGGGCTAGTGGGGAAAGAAGGAGAACGATGGAAACAGCGTGCCTCTCGCCAGGGCCGTCTCAGGTTTATTTTGAGGGGTGCGGAATGGGAACCCTGTTCAGCAGCCCCTCAGAGAATAATTCCATGGGTTTGTCAACAGACCGCCGAGCACACTGAGACAAGGAAAGTCCACTCCAAGCCGGGCATGGTGGTGCGTGCCTGTAAGCTTCAGCCTATGAAGCAGCCAGGGCCAGGGATGGTGGTTTGAGTCCTGATCGGGGCAACACAGCGAGACCTCGTCCCAAAAAATAGCTGGGCGTGGCAGTGCGCGCCTGTAATTCCAGCTACCTGGGAAGCTGAGGCTGGAGATTGCTTGAGTCTGTGGTACCCCAGGCAACGTGAGCCTGCGGTTCCACGGGCAAAAATCGTGAGATCCAGTCTCCAAAAAAAAAAAAAAAAAAGTCCACTCTGAAGGCAGGAGGATGCCTCACCATTGCCAGCCCAGGCCGGGGATGGGGGAAGGGAGGGGTCAGGGGGATCTGGAGAACTATGCTTGGAGCCTGGACCAAGCAAGGCGAGTGTGGACATTCCCATGGGCTCGAGGGTCACTGAGGTCAGCGCCTAGGAAAGGTTGGCTACTGTCTCACGAACAGGCTTTCAAGCTGCCTTTCCATCTGTTCTAAACAGCTTCGCTGACTGGTCTTTTTGACCCAAGGACTGGCCGGGGACCGGGGCGGCTGTGCATGCTGAGAACACTAAGCAGGACTGCCCGCCCACAGCCCCCGGTTGCAGGCAGAGCCCTGGCCTCGCTGGGGCCCCGGGGCGGGTGTGGGAACACAGGTTCCTCGCAGCAATGGGAGCTGAGCGCTGGGGCTGCTCTGGGATGGGACTGGCAGGCTGTAATGATGATTCAGACTCAAGAGACCTCAGCAGAGCTCACGGTCCCAGAGCTCGAAACAAACTCCAGGCTGGCATCAAATGAAAGCAAATTCCTCGGTGATAAGGACTTTCCCAGGAAGCACCCACCCACAGATTCTTGCCACGGCCTCCAGGCCACTGATGCTCCTGACATCAAATGTGTCCTCAGGATACGGTCTCAAGCCAAGGGTCAGGCCGGGCGGGGCCTGCTGGGAGGGGCAGCGCTGAGTGGGAGACTCCCGCCCACACCGAGGCAGCCAGGGAGGGCGGACAGCTACAGGCCAGGACGCAAATGCCCCCCACGTGTGTCACTATCAAAACACTCACGTCCAGTCCATCATATCCAGGAGCTGGTTCTGGCTGAACCCAGGAGGATCTACAGCCATACCCCCCCTGAACGCGCCCGATCTCATCTGAACCCAGGAGGGGAGCAGGCAGCTTCCCGGATGGCACCCGGCGATGCCCACCAGCACCTCCTGCTACTCTCACCCTGCAGGACCCTGTCCACTGAACTCCCGGACCCAGGATGCCTCTAAGAAACAAGCCTGAAGGAGGGAAGCTGTTCTGAGACTGCGTTGCCAAAGACTTCCGCCTTCTGCCTCCGAGGAAGCCGGTGACGCGGGAGCTGACCCACCGAGGCCTGTGTGGCCATGACCGAGGCGGCTCCGGCCAGCAGCCAACTGAGAGCGAGGCCCCTCCAGCGCCGCAAGGCGATGAGCCTGCCAGCAACACTCATCTGTCTGGAAATGGACCCTCCGCAGCTGAACCTTGGATGACCACAGCCTGGGGGGACCCAGGGACCCCGCTCAGCCCCACCCAACCTCCTGCCCACACGCCTAGTGCTGTTGTGAGCCATGAAGCGTGGGAAAGTCTGCTCCACAGCAACCTGTCACTCACACCCCAGCAATGGTGGGGTGCTCCATGGGGAGCCTTCTCAGCACCCAGGTCCAGGGGTAGGGGGGCATGAACTTAGGGGCCAGATAGGACGGAGTGAAACCCCAGCTCCATCATTTTCGATCTGTGTGAACTGGGGGAGATTTCTGAGCCTTTACCCCTCAGTTTTCTTGACTGTCAAATGCTAACCATCATGGTAGCGATCTCAGGGGGTTCTGGAGAAAGGTAGATAAATGTTTATACAAATCATTTAGAACACACAGGAACTGGTTATCTACACGCACCATCATGGTGGTTGTCCTGCCGCTCTGCTAGTACCACTACTAGTGATTCCTGGGATTGCCAACACCGTGCGACAGCTCTTGCCAATGACTAGACTAGGACAGACAACTGTTCGAGCTCTAAGCATGACACCCTCAGTACAGCAGGGTGGAGGGGAGCTGTTTTTCCAATCAATCAATCAATAACAGAAAAGGTAGATCCAAACGGTCTCTCAAGCGGAAACAGTTTTCTCTAGCTAAACCAAAACACTGGAAAGGATCTTTCAAAAGCCTGGGACTTTTAGTTATGTGCAATGGGGGTGAGGCGCCCTCCTTTGCAATCAATGGGGGAAGAAAGCCACAGAGATGTGGTTGTAGCCCTGTGGCAGAGCTGCTAACAGGAGAGAGGAGAGGAGCTGGACCCACCACCTGGGGACATCTGTCCCCAGCAGGGAAGGCCTCCACTGCCAGCGGCTGGGAGTTGGGCTCCCAAACCCAGATATCAGAACTACATGGCACAGAACCAGTACCACGTGACAGACGCCAGGAAGGTGCCTGAAGAAACTACCATGTATCTGCTCTACAACAAGTTCCTGACGTGCTGGTCCTGACCACTTGCCTCGGTCACTCCTGGAGACCCAAGCAGCCTGTCTGCTGCTGTCCAGGAGGGCTAGTCCGCACCCGGGAGAAAGGACAGAGCTCCAGGAAAAGAAAAGACCAGTGGGCCAGGCATGGACCATCGACTTGCAGTGTGAGGAGCTGGAGTGACGAGAGGGGGGAAGGGGGAAAGTGGGGGGTAAAGGGTTCAATATAGAAGGGAGGGCCAAACCTAAGGGGAATGACAACCATACACATGTGACCAATAGTGTATGAAAATTACAAAATAGAAATTAAATAGAGAAAATGAAAAATTCCATTTTTCACCAGAACAGGCCTGGGCTGGGAGCAAGTCACCCACGTTTTCCAAGCACCCTTGAGAATCCTGGTGATTCACCAGGGCTGAACACAGCAGCGTGTGAACATGGGGTAGGGGGGAGACTGATCTCTGGGAGCGAACAGGAAAGCCAGATTGGCATTCAGACACTTCCTTGCCAAAGTAAGTACATCTGACACTACCAAGGGTTGGTGAGGATGAGGAGGAACCATGGGGTGAGGACAAGATGGGTGCACCTGGGCAAGTTAAAGGTGTGTCCACCCCACAAGCAGAGAAACGGGCACATGTGCACAGACCAGGCTGAGGTGATCACAGTAGCCACAGAGGGAGAGGGGCCCAGCCCCCCCCCCCCGACGCCTGACAGCTGAGTGGCACGCAACAGGGTTCAGTGACGGACAAAGCTTTGAAGTGTCAAAAGCCGGGAAGCAGAATGACGATGCGTGTCCCACAAGGCTGTTGTCACAGAGGATACACCTGTGATGCTGAAATACACGTATGTACACCCAGACGTGCCTTATAACAGCATTTCAAAACTCAAAAAATGATGAACTCGGGCCGGGTGCAGTGTCGTGCACCTTTAACCCCAGCCTAGGAAGGGAGACCGAGGAATAGCATGAGTCCACAGGTTTGAGACACACCCCGGGCAACATAGTGAGAACTAGTCTCAAAAAAAATAGCTGAGCATGGTGGCCCCTATCATCACTGCTACCTGGGAGGCTGAGGCTGGGGATCGCCTGAGTCTGCAGGATCCTAGATCCAACCCGGGATCTGGACTACTCAGATCTAATCCCAAATTGGGACTACCCCGGGCAACACAGTGAGATCCAGTCTCTAAAAAATAAAAAAATTAAAAAATTGTTTTGAGCTATAAAACATGCAAACGTACAAGGAAGTTTCACAAATATGAATTTGAACAAGTGAATCCAGGTACAAAAAGGTTGACTGTACCGTTTCCTTTATACAAAGCTCAAAACGAGACAACACTAATCCATGGTGGATTGGACATTAGCTATGTTTGAGGGCTGAAAGAGAGGCTCGGGGGGCTGCCTGGAGGCAGCAGGCATTTGTCTCTCATTCTGCTAGTCACCAGGTATGTTGACTGCGCAAACAGGTGAGCTGGCCACTGATAACACCGGTGCTTTTTTCTGTGTATGCTGCATTTTGACGAAAGTTTCAAATTTATAAAGAAAAACTAAATAGGGCAAAACAACAATAATGAGTGACCATTGCATTTTTTTTCAGTAACTCTTGTGACTCCATGAATGAAAACCATTTTCAAAATTTCACTCCAACCAGGCACGGTGGCTCGTGCCTGGAAGCTTCAGCCTATGAAGCGGCTGGGACTAGGGATCGCGGTTCAAGTCCCACTCGGGACAACACAGAGAGACCTAATCCCAAAAAATAGCTGGGCATGGTAGCACGTGCCTGTAATCCCAGCTACCTGGGCAACTGAGGCTGGGGACTGCTTGAGTCCGTAGCACCCCGGGCAACATGAGCCTACGGTTCCACAGGCAAATATGGTGAGACCTAGTCTCAAAAAAAAAAAATGAAATTAGATAGACAGACAGACAGACAGAAAGATAAAAATTTAGCTGCAACGAGGGTGTCAAGAACATCCAGTTGGGCAAGGTGGCGCATGCCTGTAAGTGGCAGCCTAGGAATCCATGGCCAGGACTAGGAATCGCAGTTCGAGTTTGCCCAGGGCACGTAGCGAGATCTAGTTCCAAAAATATATAGTTGGGTGTGGTGGTGCGCGCCTGTAATCCCGGCTACCTGGGAAGCTGAGGCTGGGGATTGTTTGAGTCTGTGGTTACCCCAAGCAACGTGAGCCTGCAGTTCCACAGGCAAAAATAGCAAGACCTAGTCTTTTATTTTATTTTATTTTATTTTATTTTATTTTATTTTATTTTTGAGACTAGGTCTTGTATGTTGCCCAGAGTAGCCCAGATCCCACGAATTCAAGTGACCCCCAGTCTCAGCCTCCCAGGTAGCTGAATTACAGGCACCCCCCCCACTGTCCCTGGCTGCTTTTTCGAGACCAGGTCTCGCTATGTTGCCCAGAGTAGATTCGAACCGGAGGACTCAAGTTACCCCAGGTCTCTTGCCTCCCAGCACTTGGACCACTGGTGAGCGCCACCACGCCCAGGAGAATTAAGTCTTTTCATAAATGACATGCAAAGGACAAGCAAAGGAAGAAGCCAAACCTCTAACTTTTTGCCCTATATAGACATTAACCCAAAATGGGTCAGTGACCTAAAGAGCTACAACTACACAGGGTAAGTATTCCCAGCACCTGGGAGTTAGCAGATCTTTGCACTCTAAAGTCAAGAGCAAACAGAAGAAAGTGGATTTTCCCAAGATCAGTGAGTTATGTATCTCAAAGGATGTTACCAGACAGTGAAAAAGATAACTGACAGAGAGAAGAAATTTGCAAATCATGTATCTCACAAGAGTTCAATATCCAGAATATATAAAAAATCCTGACAAGTCAACAACAAAACCCAACTATCCTACTAAAAATGGACAAAGAGCTTGAGAAGACCATTCTCCATGAGAGGCACACATGCCCAGTAAGCACATGAGAAGATGCTTCACATCAAGAGACACCAGAGAAACCAGGTCAAAACCACAATGGGATACCACTTCACACCCAGTGGGAAGGTCATTTCTAGAAGATGGAAAAGAACTGGAAGGGGTGGGAAAGGCAGGAGTCTTCACATCTTGCTGGGGGGAAGGTAAAATAGCACATCCCTGCAGAAAACAGTTGGGAAGCTCCTCATCAAGCTGATGGACAAAACTATCCAGCAATCAGGTAAACTGAGCCAGCAGGTATACACATCAAAAAACTGAAAGCAGGTAGTCAAATCTTGGCACAAAAGTTCATAGCAGCATTATTTACAACATTTACATGATTTAAGGGGTTGGGCATGGTGACGCATGCCTGTAGGTGGAAGCCTAGGAAGCCACGGCCGGGGCCAGGGATTGTGGTTTGAGTCCCGCCAGGGGCATGGAGCAAGACCTAGTCCCAAAAAAATAGCTGGGTGTGGTGGCGCACGCCTGTAATCCCAGCTACCTGGGAAGCTGAGGCTGGGGATTGCTTGAGTCGGTGGTATCCCGGGCAACATGAGCCTGTGGTGTGGTCCACAGGCAAAAACAGTGAGACCTAGTCTCAAAAAAAATTTTTTTACATGATTTATAACTAGACAACATTACTATTATTAACATTATTTATAAACAACCCAAATGTCCATGTACGGGTAAGCTGCGTGAAATAGTATTCAGTCATAAAAAAGGAATGCAGTCAAGACAAGCTACAACATGGATGACCCCTGAAAACATAATGCAAAGAGCCAGATGAAAAAGGGACAATGACATATTTGTAGAGATCTCTACACCATTTGTAGAGATTTCCTGGGGGACGGAGGAAGGGGAATCCACAGCGTGACAAGGGGGAAGGAGAAGGGGAGAGTGAGCAGGGAAGCACACCAGGCTTCTTTTTGGGCTGATGAAAACAGCCATGTGGCTGTGTTTGTACTAAAAATCACTGGATAAAATACCTAAACATGGTTCACTTACGGCCTGTGACTTACCCCACCAAAAGCACAGTCAATGCAGCAAGAGCGCAGGCAATGAGAGACAGGTCATCACTACTAAATGCCCCACTGCTATTCACTAGCCCTTCACCCTAGAAGCTTCCCTCAGCCAGAAGCTGACGGCTGAATTCTGCGCAGCTGAGGAACCAATCTCTTCCTGCTTGGAGTTATACTCCCTTGCTAGGAGGACGGACACGGCAATAAAGAGGGTGCGGAAGGGCCAAGATGTGGAGCCAGAGGGACCGCCCGTCCAGGCGGGGCTGGGCACGCACAGTTACACGCGGGGGCAGCTCACCCGCACGATGATGCCCATGCGCTTGCTCTCGTAGGTGAACGGGAAGATCTGCAGGATGGTGAAGTTCAGGATCTGGTCGCCGGGGGTTCTGAGCTGCATGGAAGACTGGTCCCGGCCCACCAGGGTGAGGCCCACACTCTCGGTCCACTGCACCAGGGCCACCTGAGTGGGATCAGGGCAGAAGGTCAGATACACAATTGAGCACCCAGCTGGCAGGTGGAGCAGAGAGCGCAAGGCAGAAGGGGGAGACGGTAACGTGTGTCCCTGGCAGTCCTTGACATCCTCTCTCGGGGCGGTGGGGGCTCCAGCTCTCACACCTGCCCCCACACACCCCATGAGGAGCAACCTGCTTCTCCCCCAGGCCCTAGCCCAGCTGTGGCAGAGAGGCCGGCATGGGATCCACAGCTTGGGCACAGCACGGAGCACTCTGGAAGGACCCACCCAAACAGCCCAAGGCTGGGGTGTCAGGAACCTGAGTATCTGCAGCAGCACCCCCTGGGGAGCCCCCAGGGACCCAGGGTCAGATCTGGGGATGTTTTCTCACAAGAGGGCAAAGTGCAGGGCGCATCAAGCAGGTGGAGATGAGGGGCGCTGCTGCACACCCCACAGCACCAAGAATGACCCCCAACCCAGAACCATCCTGCCCCAAAGGCCAGTCCTGCACAGCCGAGAATAGTGGCCAAAACCTACGAGTCTGGGGGTGCCACCTCCCACTGGATATGAGCTCCGGGGGACTCTTCATCTGTAACTTAAAGTCACTTTCTCACAGAAAGTGAGAAAATGGGGCTAGAACTGGCTGGGGCTAGAACTGGGGAGCCCACAAATATGCCCAGGGTCCAAGCTGAGACGCTGAGAGATGGCTCCTGGTCCCGGCTGGCCTGGGTTTCCAAAGGAAGGACAGCCCACAGGGCCAGACCTCCACGGGCCTGGGCTTCCAGCCTCACAGACTGATGCCACAGCCAGGTCTCGGCGACCCCACATCAGAAGATCTGGGAGCAGCAACAGAAAAGCAGAGCTCCTTAAGGCGAATGAACGAATAAGTGAGATACAAAGTGACCGAATGCTGGAGAGCAAGAAGGATCTGCGGCGAGGGTAGGCGGGGGCCGGTCGAGAGGCGCCCACTACACCTCCCTACAGCGCTCACCCTCAGTGTCCAGCTGGGGGTGGGCAGGCAAGAGCATCATCCACGAGCAGTGGCACAGCACCTGTGGGTCTGCGAAAGGCTCCCCTGGGCCCCAGGAACAGGTGCTCAGGGGACAGGTCAGATCAGCTAAGGAGCCTGAATTTTGTCAAAAGTGGGGCCACCTGGTCATCATCTGGCATCTGACAGAAGGGCCTGTTTCGACCCCAACTCACAAAGGGGGACCCACCTCGGTACAGGGGATGCAGATGCATGTCAGGGGAAGCCCACAGGGGCTGGAGAAGGAGCCGGAAGGAGGAGGGGGGATGACTAGGATCGCTGCCAGCCCTGCCCTGGCTCCCCAACTCCAGCCCCTGCAGATTCCCGTCCGGCCAACAGGTGGCGCCCTGCAGCGGCACCGGCTCTGAGCGCCCACACACAGCCAGCGGCGGCTCACCTCGTCGGGGCTGGACGCCTGGTACACGCGGCAGGAGTCCTCGTACTGCTTCTCGGCCTCTGCCTGATCCGTGACGCCGTTGGACTCGTACACGGGGGTGACGTTGTGGCAGAGCGCGATGGCCTTCACTGCCTCGTGCACACGGCTGCTCATGGTGCGCCGGACCTTGGTGGTGAGCGTGGGGCCCTTCTGCGCAGGGGGATCCTGGGACGGCTGCGGGGAGAAGGGGCAGAGAGGAAACGACGGTGACAGGAAGCGTGTGGACCACAGGGAGGAACAGCACCGGCGAGAGCCCCTCTTGTCACGGCAGGGAATGCAGGTCCAGCTGCAAGTAGGTGGCCGCCAGTGGAAGGGCAGCTCAGGGGTAAAAATACACCACTGAATAGAGACAGATGCATGACAAGATGAGGGATGCAGGGGGCTCTGAACAGGTGGCTGTCTTCCTCTGGTGGTGTCGGGGCCCCCCACACTGAAGGTCACCCAAGCCTGGGCTCCCAGCCAGGTGTGAGGCTGGGTCAGGTCATACTCTGTTGGGGGGCTGATGGCCCGGACACCTGCGGTATGACTCAGCATCCCTGGTTTCCCCACCCGCCAGCTGCCGGGAGCATCCCCAGCTGTAACAAGAGCCCACAAACACTCCCTGGCTAGAAACACTGCTCAAAATGCAGCTCGTCTTGGTTTAACACAGAAGGCGGCAGTGGGAACCGAAGCTCTGAGGGGCGAGTCTCCAGCCTGCAGGCCGGGGTGGGAGGCGCTCAGGGCACCTGAGCGAGCCAGGAGCCATGGGAGTGTCCCCTGGAGCTGCCTCATCCCGGGCCTCCTCCCATCTCCCCCTCCCCCCTCAACACAGGTTGAGCCTTGGATGGGCCAGGTAAGGGGTTACGTCCCCAGGAAAACAGCTTTAGACAGTGCAGGAAAGAGTCCTGAAGGGTTAGACATCTGGGCTCTGCCCTGGGATGGGCAGGGGGTGAAACCTCTGCTCACTAGGCCTCAGTTTCCCACAAGCGAGAAGAGCAGGCTGGGGCCAAGTGTCAGGCCATGCTTCTCACCAACCGGCGGGGACTGCAAGAAACCTGATCAACATGGCCACACGCGTGGGGGTGACTCACCCACTCCCAGCGGGTGCCACACAGCCTTCTTTTAAACAGGGCTTCGCTGCCCTGAGGTACAGTAGAAATGAAGGCCACCAGAGAAAGACCAGTGTGGCCAGTCCATGACTGGTGTTCAGCAGCCTTCCCACAGCCCAGGGGCCAGCTGGCAGTTGCTGCCCACCTTATCCGGGTCACCCTCCTGTGCTCTAGCCACACCAGTCTGCCATTCGAACACTGCCAAGCTCCTTTCTGCCCCAGGGCCTTTGCACCTGCAGTGCCTTATGCCAGCACATCATTTCCTAGAGTTCTGCAGGGCCTGCTTGTTCCATCTCATCATTCAGCTCAGTTCAAATGCTGCCTCTGCAAAGAGGCCTTCCCTGAGCCTCCCAACTCCTGTTACTCCTCCTGAGGCCCCCTCCAACCTCCCCAAGCCCTTATTCTGGTTACCCAGCTTGCCCTCCCTTCCCCACCAGGAGTCTTAATTCCACATCACCCTGTGTTACTGTCTCTGGTCCCTAAATTGGCTCGCTCACCAGATGCATCTCCTGTCAGACCACAAGGACCTTTGATGTGTGTCCTTCACGCATCCCAGTCCCTGGGACAACGTGGTCACATCACAGGCACTTGCTACACAATGGAACACATTCACAGACTGTTATTATTTTTTTTCTTTTTTTGAGACCAGGTCTCGCTATGTTGCCTATGGAACCGCAGGCTCACATTGCCCGGGGTACTACAGACTCAAGCGATCCCCAGCCTCAGCTTCCCAGGTAGCTGGGATTAGAGGCATGCACCACCGTGACCAGCTTTGAGACTAGGTCTCACTCTGTTGCCTCGGGCAGGTCTCGAACCCATGGACTCAAGCGATTCCTAGTCTCGGCCTCCCATCCTAGGCTGGGATTATAAGCACGCACCACGGTGCCCAGTCCCAACCTGTTATTCTTAAGGACACCGTGGCAAGGCCTCCCCTGATGTGGATTTGCTTTCAACTCCAAGAAGAAATAAGCATCAACTGGGCGGACACCAGCTCCAGCTTTCACACAGGCCCCTGCACAGCCCCACAAACACCACCGCTGCCCGAGCCCTGGAAGCTGGAGACCCTCATGGCCGTGTGGACACCACACCCCGTCAGAACCATGTCCTGTCATGGGAGACAGGGCCACGGGCCTCTAGCGCGCCTCGGGGCTTAGCACAAACACATGGCCGCCTAAAATGGAGGCCAGATGGGCCCGGAGAAGCAAGAAAACGCCTTTCATTTCGTTTCTGGAACACTATTTTTAGCATCGGCATTAGCCTCCGCAGTTAATTAGACAATTACTAAATGATGCTGGCCGGGCAGGCAACACACGCTGCTCGCGCTTCCTGCACTGTTAACCTCTGGTGTCAAGAGGACATGGGTTTCACTTCCAGGTCAAAGGGCACTGCATGGTAACCATAATTAGAGTAATGAATCAGAACTACAGTTTAAATGAATCATTACTGGCCAAGTGCTTTTAATTAAGGAGCCTCAGCTCTAAACTTATAACGGGGACTGAGGATTTATAGAAAGCATCTCCGCTGCAGAGATGCAATGGAGAACTTTCTTCTCCCAGCTCTGGAATGTAGGCTTAGCTGGGGAGGCTTGTGTTCGTGTTCGTTTCTGTTCCCTCTCCTTGGCACGGGTCCACGTGGTTGTTGCACAGTTGAGGCTAGAACAAGACCTTTGTCAGAGCTACTGCTTTGGCTGGTGAGTTCCCCCTGAGGGAGGAAAGCTCCCCAGGGAAACAAATGGGGAGGTTCACAGAGCAAGAGACAGCCCAGACTTCCAGGCCAGGGCCCCCCTGCCGACACACCCCAAAATGAGGGGCATCCGACCCCACCCACATCGCAGGCACCTCCACCTTCGTTCTCCTCTCTGAAATGTGGAGCCATGTTCAGGAGCCAGGCTGCTCTTGGCAGGGAGGTCTCAGCCACGCACACTGACATTCTCACCAGTGTCTCCAAACAAGAGGCCGCTTGGCACACCGCGGGGTGCTGGGACCTCGTGTGCCACTGGCCAGGTGATGACAAGGGGCCCGGCCAGTGCGACCCCAGACCAGCCCGCGGGCACCTCGGCTGCCCATATGGAAGAGTTTCACGTTGTACAGTGTTTATCTGCAGCCTCCTCTCCGTGGGCCCTTTAACCTGCACACATTTCTCCTTAATTAAGAAATACCAGGGAAAAACCAAAACAGATGTGCCGTCCTAGAGGCAGGTCACGCTCTCGTCTGCCCCAGGGTGGCAGCGCAGGTCCTGGCTGGAGCTCCCGGGCCGCTGAGGTTGGAAGCTGGGGAGGCGTCCGCGCACAAAGGCCCTGTGTGGGCCCCGCGGTGGGTGTCTGGGGGCATCCGTGATGGGCTCGGCGGCCTCACCAAGAGAGGCCTCACCCAGGCCGGAGAGCCCCTTCCAGGAGCATCACCCCAGCCCACCAGCAGAGCTCAAAACGGACACACGTGCAGCACCCAGCGCCTCCCCACGAGGTCAGCTCAGGGCCACACTCGGACACAGAGTAGCTGCGGACCGATGACGAGCGCAGGTGTCCTGGGCAGCGGCGGGCACCCTGGGGTAGGTGAGGGGCACACGTGGACCAGGGGGTTCGCAGCCTGGTGATCCCACCCACCTCCTGGCAGTGTCCGCAGAGATGGGTGGTTCCCCCCGGGGGGGAGGCTCAGGGATGCTGCCAGGAGCCCCACAACACCCAGAAGAGCCCCAAAGAATGGTCCAGCCCCACCTGTCGATAGACTGAAGCTGTCAACAGTGACAGGGAGCTTGGGGAAGGGAGTGGAGGGGTGGATAGAGGAGGGAGGAGGGAAGGAGAGGATAGAAGGGGAGGAGGGGGGAAGAGAGGAGGAGGGGAAAGAAA